>APFE030587146.1:0-12379 GCA_000404065.3 Pinus taeda
TGTTTCTAATTAATAGTAAACATTCACTCCTTGATTTGTTTTAGTAAAGGAAAATATGTATTTTAATTCAATCTCTATGTACATCTGCAGTTCTAAAACTCTATAGTTGACCTTTATTTTAACTTTTTATAATTGATTAATTAAATGTTTGGGTAGTCTTCAGAGTGTTATCTCTCTAGTTGACTTTCACTTTCACTTTTGATAATTGATTAATTTAACACAACTATTTAATGGGAAACAAATATAAATATATATATGTGGAATCATTATATATATGTATGTGTGCTTCCCGTTAAATCTTTGTTTTAAATTAATCAATTAAAAAAAAAAAGTAAAGTCAACTATAGAGTTTTAGGATTGCAGATGTACATAAAAATTAAATTAAAATACATATTTTTCTATTGCACCATCTAATACTTAAAAAATATAAGTATAGCTGTTTCTTTCACGAATACCAATACTTACCATAACAAAAAAATAATAAAAAACCAACTATATTAAATAACCATATGACTAACCTTCATCAACTAGAACAAGTCGAGTGATATTATTCGACGACTGCTATTAATTAGAAACAAAGTTATTTTTTTTGTTATTTTGTTATTACAAGGATTAAATTCAATCTATTGAAAAAAAGCTTCATCATTTATTTGAAGCATTATATATACAGTATTCTGAGCTCTTTGTTCAATACGACCTTTACACCTCTATTTTGTTAATGGTTGGTAAGTTAGGATCTTACACCAAGCACTGCGGCATGTGTTAGATCGGCATTTGTCTACAACGGTTTGCAGGGTAGCCTGGTAGCCTGTATCATCAACTTTCCATTGGAGGTATTTAGATCTATTTATTAGTTTTGTATGGATAACTCATTGTCATTTTTCATGATTTTTTTTTGGTCTAAAACATTCTTATCACTGTGCTAACGAATCATTACAAATCATTACAGGGTTTTCTAAGCAATGAAATTCCAAGTTCAAATCATTACAGGGTTTTCTAAGCAATGAAATTCCATCTAAGATTGAAATTTATCTGATTAATATACACGGTTTTCAGTAAAAACACTAAAACAAATTTTCTGTTGTAATCACTTTCCTTATTATTCCTCTTTTCTCTGGATCGCTGAAGGTATTTAAATCTACTTATTAGTTTTATTAGTTTTATAGGGGTGACCAATATTTTTCACTTTCGATTTTCGTAAAGTTTAATTAGGTGGAGGAGTTGCCTGGAAAGTTATGGAAATTCCGGTTATATTTAGAGAAATTTTGGCAAGGATTTTTATAAATCCAAGTTATAGTTGTTAAACTTCAAAATTTTAGATGTCTTACATGTTTTTGATGGTGCTGAATCCATTTCCACCATCAAAAACAAGATCCAAACACTGACTCTACAAGATTTTTTGAATTTTTTTACCTAAATTCCAGCCACTTTTAACAGTCCGGGCAATTCCTCCACCTTGATAGACGACTCCTTTAATTTTTGTCTTTGTTTAGAAGAATATCATGGGTGACCATTTTTCACCTTTGATAAGAATATCATCACTGTGCTAACGAATCATTACAGGGAAGACTATCATCACTGTACTTACGAATCATTACAGGGGTTTCTAAATAATGAAGTTCCATGTTTTTCTATTACATCTAGGATTGAAGTTTATCTGATTAGTATACTCTGTTTTCTGTCGAAACACTGGTACTAGTTTTCTGTTGTAAATACTTTCTTTATTATTAATAAAAATAGTTTTTTCTGGATAGAAAGAGTGTTTTTCTGATTGGAAAAGAAGATCAGCGGGAAGCAAAAATACGTTTAGCTTCTCCGTCAATTTGATTCTCGTTCATCATCTTTATTTTCATCTCTTACAGAATTCATGGCTGATCAGACTCTGGCTTCCTCTGCAACTCGCAACAGCGGTTCCCGTTACCACATATTCATCAATCACAGGGGGCCGGATGTTAAAAAAAACTTCGCGAGCCACCTTTACAATCGCTTTGATCTCTGTAAACTCCGAGCCTTTCTGGACGCGGAGGCGTTGCAGGTGGGAGAACAGGTGGCTCAGCAAATTGCACGAGCTATCGCAACAGCGTCAGTACATATAGCGATATTTTCCCCCACATATGCACAATCGCCATGGTGTCTTGAGGAGCTACACCTGATGTTGGAGTCGGGTGCTCCCATCATCCCAGTATTCTACAACGTTAAGCCCGCTCATCTTCGGTGCAGGCGTGGCAGAGGTCGGTTTGCCCAATTCCTGAGAAAAATCCCATGGCTAACTAAGCGCAAAGATGGAATATATGCTGAAGCCCTGTACATTCACGAAAGGAAGACGACGTATGATGCTCAAACTGGGAGAGAGAAACTGCGATACGAACCCAGCACCATTGAAAAGTGGAGGAAGGACTTATCACGCGTTGCAGATATAGCCGGTTTGGAGCTGGAGCAGTGTAACGGGTGAGAACTCTAAATTTCAAACCAATGGCTTTATGTTAACTAAATATATAGATGTATTGTTTGATCAAATGAATCTTGATTCTGCAGCATCAAAGAAAGAAAATTAGAAATAGATAGTCTTATGATGTCTTTCACCATGATTGCCTAAGATACAGGTATTATAGTAATTGATTATCATTGATTATCGAAAATGTATTAGTAATGCACCAAAACCGAATTTAATTTCGAGACCTTAACATAAAGTTCTATGGAATTATATATATATATATAATTATAATGAATTTTAATGATTTTAATCTAAATTTAAATTGGAAGTTTTATTCGGCCTCTTCCCTGTGCACAGGCCATATTAAAAACTAAGATATCAAATATATTGCCCATGATGAACAAGGTTTTTCCTGGTAAAATAACTATACATTCCATTGCCTTTGATGAACAAGGTTTTTCCTGGTAAAATAACTATACCTTTCTTTGTTGATAATGTACAGCCATCGAATAAAACGTTACTTTGAATAGCTTTTGCTCCACTGAACATGATGTTTTCGTTTCTTTACCAATAGGATTATTCCACAATAATTATTACCATAGGCAACATAGTTACCAAATTCCATAGGCAGCATAGTTACCAAATTCCCCCGAATCAAGGGGAAAAATTGAAAATACAACACTTCGATTCATACACCGAACAGTTCGATGAAATTCAAAACGATTCCCAGCAAAATAGGTTGATCGATCGAAAAGTTTGTAGTTTTCCAACACGCCCTTGAATATAATGGGGAAGGTAGTGTTGTCTAAACACAAAATAGATAGGGATCGCTTGCAAGAAAATAACGGGAATCACATGCAGGTAGAAGGAAAGGAATGGATAGGAGATCGCTGGCCAGAAGATCCTGAGCTTAAGTTCATTGCCCATTCCCTGAATATTTGGGAATCAGATGGATATGGGCGCGGTCAAAAAATTGACAGCATCCATGTCCATTCTATTTTCGAATATTTGGAGAATCAACGATCAACATAAAGCTGACTGCAAGAACATAGCTAGAATCACATGCAGTAGAAGGAAATGAATGGAAAGTAGTTATAAATTTAGAGGAAAAAATGAATTTTTTGTAGTTTAAATGCATGGAAAGTACAATAATTTTTTAATTTGGAAAATTCATTTATCTTTCTCTAAATGCATGGAGAGTTGAGAAATTTATTAGGAATATTTATAGGGATTTAGATAAATAACTGATTTTTAAAATATGTATTTATTTTTTCAAAGATTTTAGGTAAGTGTTTGAAACTAAGGATTTTAGATAAGTTTTTGAAACTAGGGAAATGATTTAAGTTTTGAAATGTATTAATTAGAAAAGGATTTTATGTAAGTTTTTGAAACTAGGTAAATGATTTACGTTTTGAAACAAAGAGAGGTTTTGGAAAATAGGTTTTGAATACTCATATTTTAAATATTTATTTATTAATAATAAAATGATGGTTAATATATATATATATATATATATATATATATATATATATATATATATATTATCAAACTCAAATCCAAATTCTAATTCGAATTGGTTAACCAACTATAATAACGGGAAACAAGAACCCTACAAAACATGAACATGAAACAAGACCATGAAGAAAGGAATACAAATAAATAAACACTTAAAAGGATGAAACTTTGAAATTTTAAATATTAAATAAAATTAGAGGCCACCGGTTATAAAGGCTAAGGATTATACTTTTGAGATCCCAAAGTTAGGGCAGGATCAAGATAGGTTGTCGTTGTGATACCAGTGATTCCTTGCCTTCTCTTCTCTTCGTTCAGACGCTATAAAGATGTTTGTGCGTCTGTGAGTTGCTAGGCCAAGTATTGATGAAAACTTCGGGGGCTAATTGAATCTGGGTTTCGGGACCGGTCCCTGCGTTGATCGTCGAGGTGTTTTGTTTGTTTGTTGGTTTTTTTTTTTAATTTTAAAATAATTTTTTATATTATTTATAATTATATTTTGATTCCATCGTCTATTGAGGTGTTTTGTTTGTTTTTTAATTTTTTTTTATATTATTTTTTAATTATAATTTTAAAAAACCTTTAAAATGATGAAACTTTGAAATTTTAAGTATTAAATAACATGCAACAAGACCATGAAAAGAAATACCAATAAACAAACACTTTAAACTTTGAAATTTGTACTTTGAAAATTATTAGTGGAATGATTTTAATGATAATGAAAATCTTGGTATTATCCTATTAAATTCAAATTATATTTTTAAAATGAAAGATGCACTATTTTAAAAATATTTTATATAATTTTACTATAAAAATTAAATTTATAATTTATAATTTTTCATAATTAATTTATTAATAATATATATGTCAACGTTGACAGTTATATTTACTATAAATATAGATCGCTAATGTATTTGTTGTATTATGTTATTCTATAAAAAATTAAGGCTCGTGATTCTTAAAAGTTATTAAAAATCTTTTATTCTTAAAATAAAAGCTGGTTTATAGTATATTTAACAGTTAATTATATAACAAGGAAGAAGCAATGAATTGGTTATTTTGGTATTTCTCCCTTTTTGTTACAAGAATGGGATTAGCTTCAGCATGTGTATTTTTGTAGATCTTGCTGAACTATGGCACTTCAATAAAGAGTAAATGATGGGCTGAGATAATAGTTTTAATGGACATGCTCTCTTTGTTTTCGCCGCTATTTAAAGTGTGAAATACCATACACAATAATATGGATGTGACTCTTTGCAAATCGATTCCAAACACCAAAACTCCAGAGACCGGAGTTGGTGATGGGACTTGCTTTTTTATTGCTTGTATTTTCTTACACTACGGGCATATGGGTAACACCTCTAGAGATTAGAACACAGTGGGACTCTTTGCAAACCGATTCCAAACACCAAAACTCTAGAGGCCGGAGTTGGTGATGGGACTTGCTTTTTTATTGCTTGTATCTTCCTAAACTATGGGCATATGGGTGACGCCTCCAGAGATTTGAACACGGGTGGGACTCTTTGCAAATCGATTCCAAACACCAAAACTCCAGAGGCCAGAGTTGGTGAGGGGACTTGTTTTTTTATTTCTTGTACCTTCCTACACTATGGGCATATGGGTGACGCCTCCAGAGATTTGAACATGGGTGGGGCTCTTTGCAAATCGATTTCAAACACCAAAACTCCAGAGGCGAGAGTTGGTGATGGCACTTGCTTTTTAATTGCTTGTATCTTCCTACACCACGGGCATATAGGTGACACCTCCAAATATTTGAACACGGGTGAGACTCTTTGCAAATCAATTCCAAACACCAAAACTCCAAAGGCTGGAGTTGGTGATGGGACTTGCTTTTTTATTGCTTGTATCTTCCTACACTACAGGCATATGGGTGATGCCTCCAGAGATTTGAACACGGGTGGGACTCTTTGCAAATCGATTCCAAACACCAAAACTCTAGAGGCCGGAGTTGGTGATGGGACTTGCTTTTTTATTGCTTGTATCTTCCTACACTATAGGACATATGGGTGACGCCTCCATAGATTTGAACACGGGTGGGACTTTGCAAATCGATTCCAAACACCAAAACTCCAGATGCTAGAGTTGGTGATGGGACTTGCTTTTTTATTGTTTGTATCTTCCTACACTACGGGCATATGGGTGACGCTTCCAAAGATTTGAACACAGGTGGGACTCTTTGCAAATTGATTCCAAACACCAAAACTCCAGAGGTCGGAGTTGGTGATGGGACTTGCCTTTTTATTGCTTGTATCTTCCTACACTACGGGCATATGGGTGATGCCTCCAGAGATTTGAACACGGGTGGGACTCTTTGCAAATCAATTCCAAACACCAAAACTCCAGAGGCTGGAGTTGGTGATGGGACTTGCTTTTTTATTGCTTGTATCTTCCTACACTACGGGCATATGGGTGACGCCTCCAAAGATTTGATTATGGGTGAGACTCTTTGCAAATCGATTCCATTCGCATCAAATTCCTTTTACTTTAATCATAATCATTTTTAATTATGCACATTAAATTATTTTAAAGCTATTTTAGAGAACAATTTTCAAATGGGTTATTTCCAACAAAAGTTCTAAATCTACAATACTTATCATACATGAGCCTCAAAGAATTCATAATTTAGTATTGAATGAAACTTCCATCATAAAAATATAAATACTTAGTATGAAATGCAGTATTAAAAATATTTAAAAGTATATTAAAAATATTTTATATTATTTTAACTAAATAATTTATATAAATAAATATAATTAATTAAGTAATTTTTTAACAATATATCATTTTGAATACTTATGCACTTGATGTGTGATGTCTCCAATAATTGTAAATATTTAATTGTTGTAGTTAAACAAACTGAATACTACTTTAAGTTTATATAATTATTTATTTTGATTAAGCTATACAGAAAGTGGAATGTCGTAATGATGATAGTTATGTATTTCTCACATGTCAGGTAGTTAGGTTAGGTGGTTACCTAACCCTAACTACTTCCTTGGAGATTTATTCTCAAGGAAGGGATCAAGAGGAGAATACTCTGTTGTAACGTCAGACAGGTTCATGAAGCTAAGTCTCGTTAGGACCAGATAACTGTGACAAAGTCTGGTTAGGACCAAATAGTTGTGACAAATTAAGAATAGCAGGTCTCACGTTGGAAGGAACATGAGAAGAAATTTAAGGTCTGTAATAGACAGTCGATAAGAATTTTAGCGAATAATCAGATAAGTATATTCGAAAGCTAAACAAGTGATAATACTTCTAAATTGAAAGATTTATTATGCTAAAATAAAGAAGAGTTTGCTCTCTTATAATGAAGGAATTATTTCTACTACTCTGCTTCAAGAAAGGATTTATAATCTTAGAGAATAAACTAAGAATAATTGGATATCGCTGTAGCTAGGGTAGTGACCGAATAAAACAAATCTGTAAAGAATGAAAAAGCATAGGAACAATCTGTTGATTTAACACAAAAAAAAAAACGAAAAAAAAGAGAGCCAAATCTAAGCATTATATTCAACATACACAAAGTAACGGTAAGCTCAACACAACATAAATTGCAAAATATCCGAATAACAGTCAGTCTAAAATCATGAAATTAAACTTTAAGCTCTCAACATTGTTTGTATATAGAAGACGAAAATTAACAATGTCCTCTGAGAAAACAAAGAAACAACCATTCATAAATTTAAGGGTTTCAACACCGAAGGGTGGCCTCACAGAGCTTAACAGTTCTGGGTAGTTTTGCAAGAATTCTTGACAAAGCTCCAGATAAAAATAAAACCCAGAACCAAATCGGTTGTAAACCTAATAACCCAAGCTTCAAACCAAAATATTTATCTCTTAAAAGTATGGACCAAAGCCGACAACAGTTTATCACAACCAGAGGCTATTTTATAACATAAAGAAACGAACTTAGAATGATTACAATCGAAGCTATCAAACCAACTGAAGAATTTGAGCAAGTCCCTCGTCTAGAATTAAACCCTAGGTAAACATTCACGGGTTGGCTGATGCATTACCCGACAATCACGCTTGACTGAAGTCTACAAGGCTCAACAAGTCGAGTAATAGTGAGCAATAGTTTCAGAACTCTATATCCATTCCAGAAGGGGGAAGGCAAAACCCTTTGGTGATACCTAGGTAAGGAATACATGCAACATTAGAACTAGATAAAGGAGGTATCAACCTGTATATGTTAATGGAGTTATCAAACTGTAAATGCAACTGAACACAAACTTCATACTTGGAAAAGAACCGTTCTTTATTTGCCATCTCTAGGGTAGGAAGTCGGGCAGAGGGACAAACCTGTAAAAAGGGAAATCTCTTAACTTCGACACAGTAATTTCGCAAAAACGAAACGTAGAAAACCCTTAACACAAAGAAGTTAAAGGGGTAGTAGCATGACGACAACCTACCTGTGCAAAGGAATTTGGGCATTCTGGTCTGGAACAAGTTTACCTCGCCGGAAATGTGGAAATGAAAAAGAAACCATGTCAATGAGAAATATAGATCAGCGGGTTTTCCTTTCCACCATTCGATCTGAAGTTTGCAGGTTGACTGTAGATGTGGAGCACTTTCCAAGGCTAGGGTGGCTAGCTGGATTGCACTTCGAAGACTCCAGATTAATGTACACCAGGTCTAGGGAAGCCAACCACCCAGTTAGGATAAGATAGCATTGAATGCCACTGTAGTCATATGAACGATATTTCATTTGTAAGGTTTAAAGCTTAGAAAATTAAAGGGCTTAAATTGTACTTAATAATAATAACTCAAATTGTTATATGTCATAACAAGTACTAATAAATTGAGGAGGTCAACATATGATATCATTTAAAAGAAATTAAAATTTACCATGATGCTTTCTGCAACATTAAAATATAAAAAATTATATTTACCAGTTTATAATTTCCATTTAAAAATTGTCCTTATTTCAATTATTACTTAGGCATTTTATATGGGTATGTGACATGTGGTATCAGAGCGCTCAGGTTGCAAAGCTAAGACCTTTGGAGAATAAATCAATAACAACATTTGTGATGTGCACAGAGGAAGAAAGAAAAAGCAGCGAAAATGAGGAGGACTGGAAATACACCACACATACTTGTGACAGGAACAGGACCAACATTTTTTTTGGAAACCAATCCCGAGGTGTGTGTACAGTTGGGGGAAGAGTCGCGCAATACTAACACTGTCATTTTGGAAACTGTATAAGAATTGAAGGATGAGATGGCCCGGTTACGAGTAGATAATGAAAGGCCGATGCAAGAGCAGGAAAAGATCATGAAGAGTCTATCTAATAGACATAATCAATGACAACTAATTTCCAGTCTTGAGCACAGAAACATGACTAGCGAACAAGAATTCAAAACTGAGAATTTAGAAACAGAGGGCGGCGAAGATAATCAGGAGGAAGATTCCTATAACATATCAGAACACAAAACAGAGAAAAGACAAAAAATAGAGTTACAAGGAGAATTTCGAAAAATAAAACCTCCTCCCTTTGATGGTGAACAAGAGGAGGCAGTTGAAGCCTGGCTTATCAATATGAATAAGTATTTCTAGTTGTATGAATACGATCATAATTTAAAAGCTCACTTAGCCATCTTTCAGCTACAAGGAAAAACCACCTTATGGTGGGAGGAGGTAAAAACGGTATGTGGAGTAAATGAGCAGAGCATAACTTGGGAAAATTTTCAAAAGTATTTTAAGGAGAAATATTTAACTGAAAGATTTTACGATGAGAAGGCAAAGGAGTTTCATGACCTTTGATTGGGTCAGTTGTCTATGGAAAAATTGATAACAAAATTTACATCCTTACTACGATATGTCCCCCACATACAAGAAGAAAAAGAAAAAGTGCACAGATTTATCAACAATTTTCCATTATTCATGAAAGAGTGTCTCGAGTTCGATAACCCAGAGACCATGGACAAAGTTATACGAAAAGCTTGGTTATGTTATCAGCAAACCAGAGAAAAGGGAGATGAAAGAAAGAGATGGAATGACAAAAAGGGAATTAATTTTACCTCTAACAGCAAAGGGAATAAGACTATTGTCAACAAAGGACCCCATAAAGGACAAGTAAATAGAAATATGGACAAAAATCAGCCTAGATTCAAATTTCCAAGTGATTCCAAGATAAATGAGCAATCGAGCAGAACTGAAGTGGAAGTAGCAGCTAGATCTCCAGTACAGTGCTAGGGATGTGGAGGACCACACTACATCAAAAATTGTTTGTACCATAAGGGAACTGACCAAGTTGCACAGATTCAAGAAACATCAACTGTGGGAGAAATGGCAAGGATTATTCCTAAAATAAATGATGCCCTTGAAGATCATCAAGCGAAATACCAACCAACCATGGTAGAATTTGAAGGTAAAATCTTCGACCGAACTATATCTATTTTGATTGATCCAAGAGCTACTCTGGGTTATATTAGTCCCAAAATAGTAGAACAATGTTGCTTACAAGTTGTTAAGTTTAAGAACCCTTGGTTAGTACAACTAGCCACGAGAGCAAAGAGAAGGGTGTTGGCCAAGGTCAACAATTACCCCCTAAGCTAGCAGGTCAGTCTATTATGGCAAACTTGAATGTCTTGCCTTTAGGATCATATGATGTCATAATAGATATGGACTGGTTGGAGAAACGTTGGTCCCTCATTAAATGTAA
The DNA here is from genome assembly GCA_000404065.3 of Pinus taeda. NCBI lineage: Eukaryota > Viridiplantae > Streptophyta > Pinopsida > Pinales > Pinaceae > Pinus > Pinus taeda. Next base: position 10,638 of record APFE030587146.1, read on the forward strand.
AACCAAATCTATAAATTATATGGATGAAGAAGTAAAAAGGAAGGAAATTCAGGGCATACTAAGACCATTGAAATTAAGACCAATAACAGCCTCTCAATTAGAAAGATGTATAAGAAAATGATGTGAAATTTATGAAATACAGGTAGAATATACTAATTCAAAATAGAAATCTATTTCTTTAAAAAATATACATGTGGTGCAGAATTTTCTGGATGTATTACCTGAAAAAATTCCAGGACTACCTCCAAAGAGGGATTTAGTTTGTTACCATTGAGTTGATCCTGGGAGCTGCCCCAGTATCCCAAGCTCCTTATCACATGAGCATACGAGAATTAACAGAATTAAAAATGCAGCTGCAGGAGTTTCTTGATAAAAAATATATTCGCCCAAGTGTATCACCTTGGGGAGCTTCGGTGCTTTTTGTTAAGAAAAAGGATGGAACCCTGCAAATGTGCATGGATTATTGATAGTTAAATAAGTTTACAATCAAGAATAAAAACCCTTTCCTCCTATAGATGAATTGTTTGATCAAGTGAAGGGAGCAACTATGTTTTCAAATATTGACTTTCGCTCAAATTACCATCAAATTAGAATAAAGGAATAAGATATAGAAAAGACAACCTTTAGAACTCGTTATGGGCATTACGAGTTCATTGTATTACCCTTCAGGCTAACTAATGCTCCTGCGACCTTCATGTGTCTCATGAACTATGTTTTCCATTAGTATTTGGATAAATTTGTATCGATCTATATTGATGATATACTAATTTACTCTCGGAATATAGAAGAACATAAAGAACACCTACATGTTGTCCTGCAAGTCTTAAGGGAGCATCAACTATATGCCAAGTACAGAAAATGTGATTTCTTTAAAGAGAAAAATCCAGTATCTAAGACATGTCATTACCAGAGATGGACTTGTTGTAGATCCAGAGAAAATAAAAACTATAATGGAGTAGCTAGTACCAAAAGACATGGCTGATATATGATCATTTATGGGCCTGGGTGGATATTATAGGTGATTTGTGGAAGGATTTTCTAGAGTGGCATATCCCATTACCTCTTTGCAAAAGAAAGGAAAAACTTTTAATTGGACCATGGATTATCAAAGAAGTTTTGACCAGCGTAATCATTTACTTACCACTGCACCCTTTTTGAGCATTGCAGACCAGAATATAGATTATGTGGTTTGCACAGATGCCAACAAGGAAGGTGTAGGTGGCATACTAATGTAGGAGGGAAAGGTTATTTCCTATGAGTCTCAGAAACTTAAGGAGCATGAGAAAAAATATTGGGCTTATGATTTAGAGCTAACAACATTTATTCACGTGTTAAAGATGTGGCGACATTACTTGATGGGTAATATCTTTTTATGAATGACTTGTTGCGGAGGTAAATCCCCTCTGCGGACAGAGGCGATCCCACTAGCCCCACAGGGGTCTAGCAACAATCATACACGCTGCATGCAAGTTCCTAATTGTACAATTTAAAAATCAATCAGAAAGACCAACCTGGGATCCAACGCTATTTGCTGTGGGAGAAGTGTCGCTCCTGTCCTCTAGCTATGGCCGGTCACTATCCTTGCGCTCCACGCATGGACACCTGCACAAATGAAGGACAACCCAAAACAAGCGTAAAATCCAATATCATACAATTATATATCAGTCAAGCAGGATATAATTCAAATATTACCAGAAGAACATGTGAATGGAACCATAATAACAGTCGCTTATCATTCAATA
>APFE030587148.1:8552-28586 GCA_000404065.3 Pinus taeda
ATATTTGATAGCTTATCATCAATCTCTGCTGCTGACTTGAAGTACTGTGATCTATCACCTGAATGGGTTGCCATCAAGGACAACACTTTAGCCATAATGCCAACAATCTCCCCCTTTGGACTTGATGGCAAAGCTTGCTAAGAACTTGCCATTTGATTCCTTTGAGCTGTCCCGCATCTATGTATTATGTCACATCTGATATCTCTTCTGTAGATTCATCTGAATGTATATAAGCGAGATGATCTTCTATGAGAGGGTTGCCATCAAGTACAACACATGCATCATAATGCCAACAAGGAGGAGGTCATGCGCAAGCTAGTTTCATATGGGGAGAGCTTTTGGGTGGGAATGGGGGAGGTGTATGCCATTAGCGAACCTTTGGTAAAGGTTCTTTGGTTGGTTTGATGGAGACAAGCTCATAATGGGACAATTATACGAGGGCATGGATACGGCCAAAGAAACCATCCATATGTATTATGAAGACAAGGGAGATGATAGGTTTGAGAAACAAATATTGATATGGAGAGTGATTGATGAGCGATGGAATAATACACTTCATCACCCCATTCATGCTATAGGGATCTACTTCAACCCTATATTTTCTCACTCTTGTGGTTTCATATTTGATGTTGAGGTGACAGATGGATTCCTCACTTGTGTTTAGAGTATGGTGCTTGTTACCCACCAAAAGTGGGTGATCTTGCAAGAGAATTTTTCTCTTAGATTTGGCTTCAGTTGACAGCTAGCAGCCCTTGACAACCACCAGTGTAATCAATGTATTGTGCCATTTGATCTCTGCTCCTTGAGCCGGTCGTATGTCCCCTCACCCATTTGTTGAAACGATACGTTTGAAGGTGGGCGATCTGATCCTAAAGATATGTTTTTCATTGTGCAATTGGGTGCTTATGCTTGTTTTTCTTTGGGCACTTTGGGCATGGATTATTGGGTGACTTGGAAGAAGGAAGGGTTTTGACTGTAGTTTTGTTCCGTCACCTTAAATCGAGGGTTAATCCTTGATCCTAGTCCAGTGGGATCTCCCTTATTGGCTTATAGCTTCAGGAAGGGCACTACTTGGGAAACCCCGAGTTTGGCAGCACAGTCCCATTTTGCCATTTCACATTTTTCGCTCCCATAGGCACATTACAAGCCCTATTTCATCATCTTCTCTCTTTGGGTCCACATGACTACTAGGTCCACAAGGCACTGGTTCACCCCTTCCCCTTATTCACATGTTTGGGTTGGGCCTGGAAATGTTGCCCCAGAGGTTGATGCAACCAAAAGAATGTGAAAAGCATATCATGGCCACAGGCAAGAAACAAAGGAAAAGAATATTATAAAATGCAAAAGATGGTTGAGACATTAAAATAGCAAGTGGGCAAAAGCCAAGCATGAGCTCTACCCCTTATCATTATGGGCATCACCCTGGTTCTCAGGGCCCCATGAGTCCCTGGACATCATTAAGGAATCCATGCACATCCCAATCCCTGGAGGGCGATGAACTGCCCCACCTTAAGAGGATAATAGCTGCTTATATCATACACAACATTCTCTCATCTCCTAGAGCCTTAAGTAGTAATACAAAGAAAAATCAAGAAAAGGCAAAAGGAAAATGAAGAAGGGTGGAAAAACAAAGGCTGAGGTAACTCATGAATCCCCAATTGCTCCTTCCTAGCACTATACACCTAAATATGTGGACATCCCTCATCATTACCATCCTTGAACCCATGGCATTTGGCTTTGAGACCCTCGTATCCCCATCCATCTCATCATTATTCACATGACCCCTATCAATTGAATGATGTACCTTGGACCTGTCTTTCCCCTTAGGGGGTGGGAACACCTAATAGGGTTGTTTATTAGCCACTCCTACCCAGGGAGGTAACACTATTACAAGGTTAAAGCCCAAAATTTGGAAGGGAAGCCCGTTACGAAGTCTCATTGTGCCCTTGATTAACACGCTTGGTTCACTTAGATGTACTAATGAATTATTGTACCCGATGGTGACGAAGCACCTTGGATCTAATATGTAATTGGTAGGTGGTTTTATCATGGGTTGGGCAACTTAACTGGGGCCCAAGCTCACCAGAGGATCATATTGACACTCCTAGGGGATGTGTTGAGAGCCATGGGACTCCATGTGTAGAGCATCATTTCATGTCATAGGCACCTTCAGCGCCCTCAGCAGTCTGTTCATTGCCCCACGTTATTTGCAAGATGATGCACTTGGACCAGTGCACCCCAACCGACTTAGCATATTATGGCAATTGATCCAAGGCTAAGAGGAGGTTTGTCTCACCCTTGAGACATGGGAGGGCAGGCACCATCATCAAAGCTTTCATTTGGAGCATTATGTATTATGCAGGCTATCTATGCGGAAATCTGGGGCTTGTAATGAAATGTTAGGGAGGTGATTTTTTGGGAATCCAAGAGTCCAAGCATTAAGATCAGTAGGGTCTGGGCTACCTATGCTCCAAGTTTGGCTGACATCTGCCTGAGTTTCATCCATAAAAGCTCTTGCCTTAGGTGCTACTTTAAGAGGGAAAACCTAGGTCTTTCTCTTTCACCTTGGGGACTTCTTTGAGGGTTGTATGAGCTTAGTATTCCTTGGAATAAATCATAAGAGATCCTTTCTCCTCCCTTGCCTTGACCTAGTGAGTACCTTGGAAGTATTTCTTCCCATGATTCTTCATAAAACCCTAGGTCTAGCGCAAGTCTTTACAATGTCTCTCAAAGGAAGTGAAGAATCCCTTGGAAGTGTTAAAACATCACATTGAGCTTCTTTGAGAGGTCCTATCCCATCACTTGGAGTCTTGATCTTAGGAATACCTATTATAATCATAAATCTCAAACTTTAAGTCTTGATTTCTTCGTAAGCCTTTATTGGAGAGCATTTAGCTTCCCTGAAGCATTGAGCCATTGTTGTGTCTCTCCTTGAATGGGCTTTGTGGAATCACATCATACCTAAATCATTGATGAATTCATTGTAAGTGATTCCCTTCCTACTGGGACTCCTCCCATTGGTGAAAATCCGTAAAGAGCAGGGGACCTTGACTGAGGTGACATTGGGTCATCGCCCCATTGTTGTCACTTAATCTAGTAGTTGTCCCTTAGATTTTCCCTTCCTTAGGGCCATGTTAGATTGTGTGGCAACAATATTTTCTCTGCAAGAACTTGTATAAATTTCTAAATAAATGGAGATATATAGGATGCAAGGTGGAACAATTGGCTTTGACACGATTATCTAGGACAAGAAGACCAAAATGCTACGTAATCTCCACTTTATTTCAAATTTCATTGTTTGTTCATATTTTTTTCAGCTTTGAAATTTCAATGTTTTTTCTTATGTATCACTTATTGTTGTAGGTTCTTGGTGGACAAGCTATAGCGCAAGAGTACACAATCTACAAAGACTTTCCATTTGGGTGCTTAGTTAGAGATGTAGCTCCTTTAGATGCAACCACAGTTAGAGTGTTTTTAAAAAGATACACACTAAGAAGTGCAAAAGGATGAAAATTTTCAAATGAAATTTTGAGTGCATTATAAATTATAATCATTATTTATGCCCTTACACCCTCTAAATTATGTATTATAATTATTAATTTATGATTCATGACCCTCATAGAAGTTCAAATCCTAGCACCTTATTGACATTGTCTTTGTCTACTACAATCCCTGATTATGGGTGAAGCAACTTTGGAAAACACCTAATGTGGATTCCATGTCATTGGATGGGATTGACACTACTACTACATGGAGGGTTGAGATTGAGAGGTTTGTCATGGAATTGATCCTTAATTGGTTAGAGGAGGCACAAGAGGAAGCATTAGAGGGGGTAGCAGGGGAGAGAGAGGTAGAGGATGCGAAGGAGGGAGTGGAGGTGACTACTGGGACTGGGAGTGAGCCAACAACACCGTCTTCATGGACTTTGAAAGAACGAGTTAGATTTAGTAGTAGCACCAATAAGGACCTCATAATCTACCTCTTGCTTCTTCTTCTAGAGGATGTCAAAGTCCAACACTAGCCCTAGGACGTTCTTCTTCTAGAAGAAAAGCCATTTCTGAAGCCATTATCTTTGCTTGTAAAAGGGGTAGAGGAAATCACTAGTTTATTTATTTGATTTCATTGTAGACGACTCATGACAATGAGATACACTTGTTATACTTTTTGTTGATATTTTGAGGATGAGTCAGGACATGATTCAATGTTGATGTGTGATGTAGCACCAGACAACTTATACTTCTTATATATAAGTTATGTTTTCATATTTATTTGGCAATCCATCTATTTGATATTGTTGCTTTAAATATTTTAAAAATTGAATATTCTTGTATTTTTTTTTTTAATTCACCGATATATATTATATATTATATATATATATATATTTTATATTGTTATTTTGTTCAGTCCCTTGGTAATACTTTCGTGAACATGATGTTTGCAGCATTGATAAGAGTTAATTCCTTTGCCATAAATAATCTCCACCTGAACTATCCCTCGCATGGATAAGATGGAATCTTTTCCAAATATATCTCTAACAACAATATTATTAACTTTATTAATTATTTGTCTTTATCCACATCAAGGCACATGTCAATATCCCCATTCTCATCAAATTATAAATACGAAAATTATGTTTTCTTCACACTCCAACACATGGCACCATCTCACCAATCATTACTGTGTAACTATAGTGTAAGTACCACATCACGGCTTAAAAACAAGTGTGCTTAAAATCTCAGTGACCCTTCCTAAAAATAGGATCCTCAAAATGCCAAGTTGTCTCCTAAAAAATAGGAACCAACTCACAATGCCAAACTGACATCCTTGGCAACACTCATTATAAATTAGTGTTTTACAAAACAATTGAGCCAAATTGGAATCGACCGAGCCGGACCCTTGCCTGGGCCGACACGGTACAAGAAACAGGCCAAAGGCCGGTTTGTTACCGAACCAGTCGAGCCAGTCACCAACTCGACCGATTCGGTAAAAAACCGGCCGGCTCGATAACAAACAGGCCGGCTCGGTCGAGCCCGTCTTAGCTTGGTTGAGCAATGAAACCCAGGCCGCGACTCAAAAAGTGAGGGAAACAGACTTGAAATTGGGTTTAATTTTGGTTTTAGGGTTTTGGTATGTCCTTTTAACCTCTCCCAAGCCTATAAAAGCTACCCAACCCCTCACATTTTCTCACAAGTATCTCATTGGATTTGTGTGAGCATTTGTGAAGAGTTGTGGTGTTGGTTTTTGGAGCAGCAGTGAGGAGTCTCTTGGCAAATCATTGGAGCAGTGAAGAGCTTTTTGGGTAGCCATTGGAGCAACATTGAGGAGTTGGTTTGTTGGAGTAGCATTGAGGAGGCTAGAGTCTAGAGGTATTTTTTTTTCACTTCTAAAATCCGTCTTTGCTTGTTTTATTTTTGTTTGCAAATTTGGAAATTGAAAAGAGTAATTTTTGTAAAAGAAATGAACATTGAAGTGTTTTTTTTTGTTTTCATTTTCAGATTTTTTCTTTTCATTTCCAAATCCAAATATTAGAAAACGACTCCTAGAATGAACAATGTTGCTTGGGCATATGCTGAGATGATTGATAATCACATGCATTACAATTTTTTACATAGAAAAATTAAGGGAGGTGGAGGGGGCATTCATAGGTTGAAACAACACTTGGATAGTGGAGAGGCCAAATTACTCCATGTGAAGCACCAACAAAACAATTTGGGGAGATTAGGAAGGAGTTGATAGATAAATTTTAAGGAGTTTGAGGAATAAAAAGCTAGGAAAAAAGAAATAGAGGCTGGAATTGGGAGGAAGAGGAGTATAAAACACATGATGGCTGCCAACCCCAACTTTGATTATGAGGGCTCTTCATCTATCCCTTGCACTAATGCATCCAAACCCTTTATCTATGTTTCTCTCTCTTTGAAGTCTATTCAAGGAAAAGGTAAGGGTAAAATGAAAAAGAAGGGTGATATCAAAAATTATTTCACACCCTCCTCTCCCTCTGATAGTGCACATGGTCCTCAAGCTAATAGAGGTCAAATGCAACCCACTTTAGATGACCATTGGAAGAAAGAATTGAGAGAAACTGCCTGTGATTACATAGCTAGATGGTGGTATGATGTTGATATCCCCTTCAATGCTACTTGTTCACCATATTATGAACCTATGTTTGATGCCATATTTGTTGTTGGAAAGGGCTTCAAAGGCCCTGCTATGCATGAGTTAAGGAGATCTCTTTTGCAAAAAGAAGTTTTTTCCATTGATGAATATTTGAAAGATTTCAAAAGCTCATGGGCAAAAACAAGATGTACCATCATGTCAGATGGATGGACAGATCAAAGGAACGGTACCATCATAAACTTTCTTATCTTTTGTCCATAGGGAACCATGTTTCTAAAATCAGTTGATGTATTTGATAGGGTGAAATATGCACACTTGTTGTTTTAGCTTTTGGATGAGGTTGTTGAAGAGGTGGGGGTGGCTAATGTTGTTCAAATCATCACAGATAATGCCTCTAACTATGTTCTTGCTGGTAAAATGTTGAGGAAAAACACAAAACCATCTTTTGGACCCCATGTGCTGCACATTGCATAGACCTCATGCTTGAGGATATTGGCAAAATAGATTGGATGAAGAACATTGTAGAGCATGCCAAAAGCATAACAAAATATATCTACAGTCACTCATGGATTTTGAACTTGATGAAGAAACACACATGGGCAGGGATATTATTAGGCCTGCCATCTCTAGATTTGCAACTCACTTTTTGACATTGCAATCTATGCTTTCCCAACATAGAAACTTGCAAAGGGTGTTTTCCAATGATGAATGGAATGAATGTCAATGGTCTTGTAAAAAGGATGGCAAAGATGTGAGAAAGAAAGTTAATGAAGAAATATTTTGGAAAAAGGCAACAAAGGTTGTGAAGGTTGCTCAGCCACTGTTAAGGTGTTGCGAATGGTGGATGGGGAAAGATTGGCCATGGGCTTCATTTATGAGGCTATGGATCAAGCAAAGGAACAAATAAAGACAACATACAATGATAGAGTAGCTAAGTATGGGCCCATTTGGGAAATCATTGATCAAAGATGGAACAATCAACTCCATTGCCTTATACATGTAGCTGGTTTTTTTTTGAACCCAAGGTATCATTATAAAGCTCTAGAGGCAAAAGCTTTGACTGGGGAGGTTAGAGATGGATTGATTGACTACAATGACCGCATGGTCCCTAAGGAGAGTGATCAGTTGGAGATACACTGACAGATCACTTGTTTCAGGAAAGCCACAAGTACCTTTGGCAAGAACCTAGCAAGGATTGCAAGGGAAGCAGATAAGCCAGGTAAACAAACAATTTCAATTTTCAATTTATTATTTTGTTAAATTGTTTATAAATTGAAATTTGGATATAATTTGTTGAGCTAACTCATTACACAACTATTTTTTTTGCAGCACAATGGTGGGAGGCATTTGGTAGCCATTGTCCTCAGTTGCAGAAGTTTGCAATCCGTATTTTGAGTCAAACTTGCAGTGCTACTGGGTATGAGCGCAATTGGTCTGTCTTTGAGAGGATTCACACAAAGAAGAGAAACCGTTTGGAACAAAAACAATTAAATGATCTAGTTTATGTCCAATAGAACCTCCGGCTAAGACACAACCAATTGCTGAATAAAAGACCTAATATAGATCCCGTTGTGTTGGAAGATACTGATCCAACATCAGATTGGGTAGTGGAGAGTCATCGAGCAAAGTTTGATTCTGATGAGGATATTGGTATTGATTTGGATTTATAGACGGAGGCATTAGTTGAACATAATGTTTAGTTGAATGTAGATCCACTTGTACCAAGCCCACGCCCAAGTCCTCCAATTGTCGGCACTTCCTCTACTCATGCACGACAGAAGGGCATATCTCGTCTATCTCAGCGTGCAACTGCTGCGCCTGCTAGTGCTACTACATCTACAGTTGCAGTTGGAGATGGTGATGAGGAGGAGGAGGAGCCATGGGTTTCCCTGTCTGACTCTGATTCAGAGTCTAAGCTAGATGATGTTGGCTTTAGCAGTAGCCAGTAGTATTGGTGACTAGTGATGTTTTTGTCAATTTCTGGTATGTTCTATGCTTAAGAGCAATTTACTTCAATTTTTCTTATTAGCCCAATATCACATCAACATGATAGTAAAATGCAGATAGAATATAAACATAAATAGTAGAAGACAAGCCAAGACAAGAGGACACAAGATGTGGCACCAGCTAGGGACAAACCCTAATGTGGGGAAACCCTTAATCAAATCTTCTTATATTCTTCAATAGTTTAGCAGAGAGAATACAAATATACAAAACTAATATTTAATAACTGTAGCAGATAAGGCCTTGACCAGAGAAGTCAATGTTGGTCAAACAAGATAGAAATATTCCGCTAAGTGGCTTGGTCAAACCCATCCAACATCGAGCTTCAACAGTAAGCTCAATGCATCCTTCTTGCTACTTGGAAGATCCTCCACATGGCAGCAACAGGCTGCTGCAATCACGTTTCAATCCAGTCAACACATTGACCCAACACTCCTCCACAAAATGCTGCTGTCCTCCACTGTTTGCTTGCTGCTCCTGCAAATTTGGTTAGGGCACAATATGTAGCCCTTAACCCTCTACGCTGTCAGCAAACTAAGCCCTCCTAGAGCAGCAGTCCACCTAGGAGAGTCTTCCCTTATGCCATGCTGCCTCTTGCAAGCATTGTACATCTCAATGCTGCCTTGGAACAACCTTAGCTGCTTGTTATGGTTTGCAACCTAGCAAAGAAGCTAGCTGTGACTTCGGTCTCCTACAACAGGCCCAAACAGTCACGTAAACAACAATGTCTTGCCTTCTCCTAAACGCGGCCTACTGCCCAGCAAACTCGGCTTGCAGTCTTACCCTAAGACAACCAATCTAAACAGATCTGTTATGACCTTTTCTTGTTGTGGCTGGGCTCTTCTTGATTGCGGTTAAGGGCCTCCTTATGACAACGGATTAGGCCTCTTTTTTTCTGTGGCTAGGGCTCTTCTTTTGCTGCATATTAGAGTCTCCTTGCTGCGGAATTGGGGCCTCCCTTAGCTACGGATTAGAGCTCCTCTTGACAACGTATTGGAGCCTTCCTTTTGACTGCGGCTAGGGCTTTCTTTTGCTGCATATAGGTCTCTCTAGACCGCGGCTAGGGCTTTCTTGAGACTGTGGCTATGGCTCCTTTTAGATCTGTGGCTACGGCTAGATCTTCTCACTAGGACTGCGACTAGATCTCCTCTCTAGGACTGCGGTTAGATCTCCTTCTTTAGGACTGCGGCTAGATCTTCTTCTTGGCCACCAAACCCAAACGAGTGGAGAGAGATCATGAGAGATTCTTCTTGACCTCTCTTGCCACCAAACCCACATGAGTGGAGAGAGATCATGAGAGATGTGTGTAACAAATGACTTGAGGTCTCCTCTATTTAAATGCAATGTTGAGGTTGAGCTGGGGGTAATTTGCCTGCTGGCCAACCTTGACAAATTGTCAAATAATACAAATAAATCCATATCTTCATAAATACATGTTGGAATCGGATGATCTTTAGATCAATCCTACACCTCTTGGAGAGAGGAATCCAAGAAAAATATGAGCTGCCATAAATAAGATGATCCACATGGAGTTTGGCCCTAGTTGCTAATTTTAACAGTTTTACAGTTTAATTTTGTTGTAGAGATCATTTAGAGCCTTCTTCGTTATGTGTTTTTGTTTTGACCTCTATATCATGTATGTATTGGACAATGCACTAGGTGCTATTTTGATATAATGGATATATTCATGAGCCTACTTTGATCATATGTTGTCTTCTCTCTATATTCTAATGCTTTGTGCTTGGAAACATGAAAATCTTTAAAATTATGTTTTTTCATAAAAAACAAATATTTAATGTATTTTTCACAATGAGTCGATACCGAGTCAGAGTCGACCCTCGGCCGGTTTCGAACCCGAGTCAGAGTTTTAAAACATTGCTATAAATAACATGTCTAAAAATAGGCACTGCTAAATATAACACTTATGTATGTAGATGACAATAGGCTTATTCAATATGTGGGCTTCCAAAGAACTAGAATATGTCGTTTGATTTACCATGTGAGCCCTGTAGCTCCAATTGCCAAAAATAGCAGTGTCACAAAACAACTTGCATGCCTGCTGAAAATGAGCTGATTAGATTCACATTAAGAGATAGGGCATGCACCCCAGTGCCTGCTGTCCATATCATGTGTCTGCATGTCCATATCATGTGCGTTAGGCATGTGACATGCTAGGACACATCCTAGCAGTGTCCCGACATGTCAGACACCAGTATGCGAAAAAGGAAAATTAAATTTCTTTACTTCGTCATTTTTTTAGCGAAGACTAGGATTGTTTTGAGTCTTGACAAGTTTTTAACAATCATTTGATATGTTAGTTTGAAAATTCAGAAAGTTAGAAAACGATAAGAATCCATGGTCTGAAATGAGCGAGTACTTTTTTGTAGGAAAGATCTTTTTCTCTGTTGATTACAGCTTATTATGAAGTTTAAGCTCTTTAAAATTCTTGTTGTTAGTTGCTAGTTGTGACCTTTAGAAGGGTTCCTTTAGAGATGTGTCACTTGAGATGATGAGCTTGGTCCCAGCGTGAAAAGCAACCTGGTTAGTTTGAAAATTCAGAAAATTAGAAAACAATAAGAATCCAAGGTCTGAATTGAGCGAGTGCTTTTTTGAAGGAAAGATCTTTTGCTCTGTTGATTACAGCTTATTATGGGGTTTGGGCTCTTCAAAATTTTGTTGTTTGTTGCTAATTGTGACCTTTAGAAGGGTTCCTTTAAAGCTGTGTCACATGAGAAGATGAGCTTGGTCCCAGCGTGAGAAGCAACCTGGTTAGGCTTGACAACCCTGTATTATGTTCTACTCAATAACCTCTTCTAATAATTATTCTTCTGAATGTCTGGAAACTTTGCTTTGTTTAGATTTCTGCATCTTCTAGAGTTTCTTAGCTTTGGTTCGTTTATTGGCCATGATTCATGTTCGAATGCCAAGTTTGCATCCTTGATAAATTATTTATATGTGTCTGATAATATCAACATTTAAAGTCTAGAAACTATGATCCCGTGCCTGTACATCATGTAGTAACCTTCCTCCACCCAAGGTTAGTTTTGATCGCTGGATTACTTCTGCACAGTAAATGGTGCTGTTGCTAGTTTTTCAACTGCTACGCATTGATAATTTGTATATTGTTGTTGCTACATAAGTATTAGACACCTTTAAATTCCCTGCTTTAATGGGGTGAATAACGTTGTTACTGGATGAGTATTACACTTTTAAAATCCGTTTTTTAATTGTACTGTGCTGTTCACTAAAAAGATGAGTATCACACATTTTAATATTTTGTGTGGGATCATCATTGAATGTAGTAATTAGTTGTATCAATATATCAATAATTTGTAAATATTCTAATTTCTAATATTTTTGAATCTGTGTCCATATTTTATTTTTGTATTTGTAATATATATATATATAGGCAAGGGTAAGCTATTCATTGGGGTTTAAGGTCATTCAACAACGAGGTTCGAAGCCATTACAACAATATACTTGATATGAGCTAATCATGTCACTTGCAGAGATTGAACCTAGGTGAGGAGGATAACAATCATTCCTTCCAAACATTTGAAATAAATCCAGTTGAATATATATATATATATATATATTGTGTGTGTCCCTTGTGCCCTGTTTTGGGGATCGACATGTCGCATGTTAGATACTTGTATCTGCATGCCCCATGTTCCAATGTTTTAGGGTTTATCTGATAACAAGAAATCCAACATGCAGAATTTGGAATGTCAACTGCTAAAATAACTAGCACAGTTACATAAATTAAATGGCTGGTAAATGCCAATAAGCATCAATCCATGATAAACATCAAGACACTTAATTCATGATACATCTCACATGTTAAAGATTAAAAAAATCATAATATTTAATTAAATTATAATTTTTGTAGATAGAATTTGGGAGCTGAACTGTGTAAGTAGGTGAAACGTCTTACACTTCGTTTCGGGCAGACACTGCCCATCCTCAAGATTAAAAGAAGGTTTTTGAATAATGATGTGAGTGCCGAGAAAAAAATATAAAGAAGGGACAAGATGGCAGAAAATATTTGCCATGATGATGAGGATATGCTTTGAAGAAATTTCATAATTTCTACCTACTATCATTGGTTTGCTGTGCAGAAAATTTCCTTAAGATTATGTTATGAATTTCTTTCCTTAACATGTCTATGTATCTTTATGTTGCAGTTTTATGTCTTGAGTCAGAACTCTGTAAATAGCTCTTCATAAATTTCACCTCAAACAAGACCTTAATGTTTTCCCGAAATTTGCAAATCGGCCTCATTTGGCATTTTATCTTGTTTCATTCCCAAGGCTTAACTTAGAGGTTAGGTGCCTGCTTGGTTTTGCAACTTATATTGCAAAAATATCCTTATGTTTATTGTCTTGCAGAATTGGTGAAACACCAGAAGATGAGGAAGATGGGCCACCTGAGTTGCTTTTTGTTCATGGAGGGCACACTAGCAAGATATCGGATTTCTCATGGAATTTGAATGATGATCGGGTAATTGCTAGTGTAGCAGAAGATAACATTTTGCAAATTTGGCAGATGGCAGAAAATATTTACCATGATGATGAGGATATGCTTTGAAGAAATTTCATAATTCCTACCTACTATCGTTGGTTTTCTGTGGAGAAAATTTCCTATCCCTTTATGGGTGTGTGAAAAATGAAATATAGAGGAACAATGTGGATAATGCATTGTAATTCATTTTTGTATTGAAGAACAATTAATCTCAAATCTTTATCTCCAATGATTCTCTATTTTCTGTCCGGATTAAGTATAAGGCAGATTTCAGTATATAAGGTCAATGTATTTATAAAAGTATGAAACAGACTGGACATTTGCTTTGTTCATCAAGGTTGGCATTATATAATCAAATACCATTTTAAATTATGCTTCGAAAACCAGTGTGTTAGGTATTTTTGCAAATTTCCATGTTTGTAGCTTGGATTTGCTACCATGCTAGAAACAATAAATTGTTTTACAGGAGACAATATCTTGGGTCTGGCTGTTATAAGCAACTATCACAAAATGCTGCCTTTTTCTGATGATATTTCTGTTCATTATTTCTGCTTGGCTTTGGTTATTTCCATTGGTTTGTCTTGATATTATCAACTGTTTCGGTTTCCACACTTAAATTCATTAAAATGTTCTGTTGTCTCACATTGCCTTGTATATAATATCC
Source organism: Pinus taeda (assembly GCA_000404065.3). Taxonomy (NCBI): domain Eukaryota; kingdom Viridiplantae; phylum Streptophyta; class Pinopsida; order Pinales; family Pinaceae; genus Pinus; species Pinus taeda. The sequence continues at coordinate 21,856 of APFE030587148.1, forward strand.
GGGGAGCATATTGCATGCTTTTAAATTTCTTTTGAATGGACCATGTTCCATAATACAGTTTATTAACATGTCATATATATATATATATATAGCAGTAGTCAGGTCAGGTTGTTGAATTGCAGGTCTTTTTTTCTCAATGTTTCTCATAACTATCTTTTAGCTTCTTTCTTTCTTTGGTTTTTGTTTTCCGAGAAATATTCAGGCAGATCCACCCGAAGAGATCACTTCTCGCCGGCTTATTAGCAAAGCCTAACCCTGAGGGCATCAAGGAGAATTGTGCTAATTTTTGGCAGCTTAGGGATAAATTCCCACCTTTGGACAATCTTCCTCATCAAGAAAGACCCCTCCTAGCCCTTGGAAAAATTTAATTTGGTTAAGAAAAAATATATTTTAATATGGAAACCGACGTGCACAAAAAGGGCAAGTCGATCCAAAAGCAAAATTGGACACCCATGGATGGCTATAAATACAAGTCAAGTGACCCTTATTTGGACGTCATCATCATCATTCTTCTTTCTTTGATTTGGCTCACACAGGTTTGAAGTGGTTCACAAAGATTAGTTCGTACAGGTCCAATATTTTAGGGTCTGAAGCTCACATATAAGATCTAGGGTTTTGATTTGCAACTGTAAGGTTGCCACAGGGAATTTTTGGTTGCAACTGCAGGCACATAGGCTTATCCGTGCGGTTGGAGGGTTTCAACTGCATGCATGCACACACTCTTTGTGCGGCTGGAAAATAGGGCTTTATTTCATCAGTTGACCACAAAATTCGACAGTTGACCACATATATTAACAGTTGATCGCATGCTTCTGAATCAAGGTTTTTGATTATTAGCATTGTTGGGTTCATCTCTTGGATTTTGTTTAGTTGATTTCACTAGATAGTTTTTGTAGAAATTCTCACTATAGATTAACTTGATAATGCAATATAACTAAAGCAAAATACTTTAATCTATTTCTACAATCAAACTTGTGGAAGCTTAATAGATTTGAGCAAAGATCAAGCATAACACATTTAACCAAAAGCAAAATCAATGCACATGAAACACAGAAGAATACTCAGGGGAAAGCCTCAACTAAAAACCCCGCTATTTGTATTATCATACAAGTGGAAATATCTCAGGATTACACACAACTTTAGCTCACAGCTATCCAGCTCTCAATACAATTGTTAAAATTGGCAACTAGGCCCAAACTCCATGTGGGTCATCTTATTCATGGCTGATAATATTTTAATTAGATTCCTCTCGTCGAGAGGTGTAGGATTGATCTAAAGATCATCCGATTCTGATAAGTATTTATGGAGAGATGAATTTATTTTGATTATGAAATAATTATAAAGCCGACCAACAACTCATGTAGGCTCAGAAGCCCAACAGTCGCATCTATTCAATCATCAACAGTTGTGTATAAATACATGAGGTCTTTTCCTCATTTGGACTCACTCAACTCATCACATCTCTCTCTCTCTCTCCTGCGCAGAAAAGAATCTTCTCCTACTGCGCAGAAAGAGACTCTTCTCTCACACGTGTGGAAGGAAGGTGCAAAATTTAGGGCTGCAATTGCAGAACCAAAGTTTGACCAACGTTGACCATCAGTCAGCCTCTCAAAACTGCGCTGTAAGTGAATTTGGATCTCCTCTAAAGGCTGCATTTTTTGGTGGTGGAATCAAGCCGATCCGATGGTCGGTTTGCAAGATATTGTCTGCCCTAGTTTGGCTGATCTAGGGTTTGCCGCTACTGATGTAAATCAGATTTATGTACTATTTCTCTTTGCTAAGTTATTGAAGATAAAGGAAGATTTGATCAAAGGGTTTCCCCACATTGGGGTTTGTCCCTGGCTAGCCACCACATCTTGTGTCTTTTGTCTTGGCTTGTTTTTTGTCAATCATTTAATGTTCTATCTGCACTTTACTTTATGTACATGTGATTGCTAATCTGTGGATAATAATAAGAAAGATAAGTAAATTGCGATAAGCGTAGAACATACCATAACTTAACATGGTATCAGAGCTGAGGTGAAGACAAAGCCCGAGCAAGAGCAAGAGCAATCGCCGAAGAGAAGATTGGCAAGGCTATCCTAAAAGAACTATGGGGTCCTCAACTATCTCCCCTGCCGAAGACAAGCTCCTTGAGAGAGCTGACTATCATGGATGGAAGATGTCTATCGATCTAACCTTAGAAGATCAAGGAGTGTTGGACCATGCGAGAGGCAATATTGTTGAGCCTCCATCAAATGCACCCGCTGCTACTAGGAACAATTGGAAAACTGGCGAAGTCAAAATAAAGAAGATCATCTTGGACTCTATCGACAAGTGCTTGATGGCTTACATCTCCGACCTAAACACCTCCAAGGAAATCTACGATAGACTGGTGAGTTTATTTAAAGTTAATGATGCAAATCAAGTTTTGTTTCTTAGAAATACGCTGAAGGAAGTTAAGAAGAGCAAAGATGAGGGTATGCAAGCATACTTCTTAAGAATCACCGAGATCAGGAATGATCTCCTATCTATTAGGGAGACTATTATTGTTAGGGAAATGGCACTCACGACTCTTGGAGGATTACCATCTGAATGGTACATGTTTAAGACTACTCTTCTAAACAATAATGTAATTCCTGGTTTCGAGGAATTAATGGCTAGATGCATTTAACAAGAAACAAGGGTTGAAGAGCAAGAAATGCGCCTAAAGGTCCTCTTGCTGCTTTTTCTTCTCATGCTAAGAAAAGGAAAATTCTGGGACTAAATCAAAAAGAAAAGCTGGACCGAAGGGTGGAAGAAAAGGACAATGTTAGATTTGCGATAAATCAAGTCACTATGCAAGGGAGTGCCCTGATAGAAAGGACTCACACTAGGACGATGATCAAAAGCCCTCTCATGGCAATCAAAGGAATGACAAATTTAATAGCAAAGGTAAATAGAGAAAGAAACTAACTTGGAAATTGTCCTTTGGAGATAATATGAAATATCCCGTGAAAGGTGTAGGCAATGTCTCTTAAATTGAATCAAGGTAATACGATCCACTTACAAGATGTATTATATGTACCTGACCTAAAAAGACCCCGGTCTCCATCTCAGCTATGGAAGACAAAGGCTACAAGGTGACCTTCAGCGATGGCAAGGTACATATATGGAAAAATAATGTTAAAGATGCCTTCACTCTTGGGTTTCAAGTTGATTCATTATATCAGGTCGATGGAAGTCCGCTAGGTGTCATGTCTTGTGACACATCTCTTCAATCCGAACTTTGGCATCGGAGGTTTGCCCACCTTCATTATAAAGCTCTACTCGATGTAAGACAAATGGTAACAAGGATGCCCGAATTCTGAGTAGAGAAAGAAGGTGTATGTCCGGGATGTGTCGAAGAAAAGCTCAAAAGAAGACCATTCCCCTAAAGCCAAAGCAAGACCTCCGATATATTACAACTGGTTTACTCAGACATATCTGGTATGATGCCTATGAACTCCTTGGGAGGATATTTATATTACCTTATTTTTACGGATGACTATTCTCAAAAGACTTGGATATACTTCTTGAAGAAGAAGGATGAAGTGTTCTCTTGGTTTCGACACTTCAAAGCCTTGATCGAGAATCAAACTGAAAAGAAGATCAAGTTCTTAAGGACTGATAATGGGACTGAATATGAATCTAACGAGTTTCATGGCTTTTGTAAAGAGGCTGGCATCAAGAGGGAGACTACTACACCATGTACTCCTGAATAGAATGGTGTGGCAGAAAGGAAGAACAGTACGATTGTGGAAGTTGTCTGTGCCATGCTCCATGATCAAAGACTTCCGAAGTTTCTAGGGGCCAAAGCCGCAAACACCACCATATATGTACAAAATTGATGCCCTCATCAAGCATTGGGTTCCAAGACTCCTAAAGAAATGTTCACCGGTAAGAAACCTGACGTATCTCATTTTAGAATTTTTGGAGGCCCTGTATATTTTCATGTTCCGAAAGAGAAAAGGAATAAATTGGGTGCATCTGGAAAGAAAGGAATCTTCGTGGACTATGGTGAAAATACTAAGGCTATAGAATCTATGTAGTTGGTCAAACGGAAGTTGTGATTAGTCATGATGTCACCTTTGACAAAGATATGGCCCTCAGCAAGGTGGACAATCTTCCGACTTTGAGCAGCTCTCAAGAAGCCGACACCAGGGAATCGAAAGAAAAGGATGATGAAACATTGCTTGATGTGGAAGAACCCATGGATCCTGAAGGCTTAGGGGACTACGATGATGCTGAAGGACACACTGCACCCCGAGGAACCTTCCGTGAAAGTAAGAAACCCAACAAGTATCAGGGATACTTGACCATCAAGAGCACGATCATACAAAATAAGCCTTCATCATTCTCAGATGCTGTCAAGCATCAAGTATGGAAGGATGGTATGACCGAAGAATATGAGTCTATCTTGAACCCCAGGACAAGACATTTGTCACCTCTAAATGGATTTACAAGATAAAGCATGCAACAGATGGAAGTACTGAAAAATATAAGGCTCATTTTGTCGCTCGTGGCTTCTCCCAGAAGGAAGGTATAGACTATGACGAGATATTTGCACCTGTTCCAGATATACCTCCATTCGCTCGATCATAGCCCTTGCGGCTTCATAAGGATGGAACCTACATCAGATGGATGTCAAGATCGGTTCCTTGCATGGTTTCGATCAAAAGACGAGGCTCTACGGCTGAGAACTCGAAGATTTGAAGATTCTATGATGAACAATCTCATGTAGCAAGGTTGAAGAAGGCTCTCTATGGGCCTGAAGCAAGCACCCCGAGCAATGGTAGTGAAGAGGATCAATTAGCTACTTGAATGAAGCTGGGATCACTGAGTGAAGCCTTGATGCCCTACCTTTTACTTTAAGGTTGAAGATGACAAACCTCTCATACTGGTGTTGTATGTGGATGAGCTCTTTCTAACAGGTGCAGACCCTCTCATTCAGAAATGTAAGAGGGAGTTGGCTTCTGAATTTGAAATGAAGGATCTAGGACTAATGCACTATTTCCTGGGACTTGAAGTCAGATAGAAGCAAAGGGAAATTTTCCTATCTTAAGGAAAATATGTGGTGAAGATATTGGAAAGATTCGGTATGGTAGACTGCAAGCTTGTAACTACCCCGATGGAGCTTGACTTCAAAAAGTTAAGCGGTAGTGCTATTGGACCTGTTTTACGAAATGCTACTGAGTATTGGCAACTCGTCGGAGAATTAATGGTCTTAGTGAACTCCTGTCCAGATATATGCTTTGCAATCAACACATTAAGTCAACATATGGTTGAACCTCATCACATACATTGGATTGGTGCCAAGAATCTGTTAAGATATCTTTGTGGCACAATTACGTATGGGCTAAGATACACTGCTGAAGATGTGAGACTACTTGGATACACAGATGCTGATTGGGCAGGGAGTGTGGTGGATCTTAAGAACACTTCTGGGTGTTGTTTCTCCTTGGGATCTGCTTCGATATCCTGGATGAGCAGGAAGCAGAAGTCGATGACTTTGAGCACCGCTGAGGCAGAGTATATTGCTGCTAGCATGGCCTCTTGTGAGGCAGTTTGCTTGCAGAAGCTCTTCAGTGAGCTGTTTGGATTTACAATGGATACCATCGTGATCCTATGTGACAACCAGAGTGGGATTCGTTTGTTAGAGAATCTCGTATTTCATGATTGCTCCAAGCATATCGATATTAGGTACCACTATATTCGAGATATGGTACAATGGGGAGCTATAAGGCTCCAACATATCGTTATAGATGAACAGGTCGCTGACATTCTGACAAAGCCCCTAGGAAAGGTCAAATTTTTGACTTTCCGAGAACGACTTGGTGTTGTTCAGAAACCCTCTGATGAGGGTCCTGTATGATGTCTGGAGCTCTTGTAGCTTTGGGGGGGGGGTGCGGGGTACTTCTTGGAGCGACATATGACCACAGGGTAAAAGAATCAAAACTTTCCCTGTAACACCCCGTGGCGACTGTGGTAGGATTATTAGTTCTCCTGTGAGGTTTGGATGATGTGTTCTCCATGACAATTGTGTAGCAGGATGATTAGTTCTCCTGTGAGGACATGATTGATTAGTTCTCCTGTCGAGGCATCCTATCCATGCAGTCTGGGACTCATGGGAAGTACCTCTTGTATGATCAATGAGCAGGGAAATGAGGATAGGGACCATAGTAGTATCGATGGATGCATCGTTATATCTACCGTACTTCGTATGCTAGGATGACCTTCATTGATCTGGGATCAATGATACTAGTTTGGGACCAGTGGTAGGAGTTGTACCCACTATGACGCTGACTTCGGGTCGGTTGAGACTGGTCTAGGACCAGTGTTACATACTCTGAGACTGACTTTGAGTCAGTGTGATACATCCTCGATCATTTCTTTCTCTTCATAATTTGGACAAAGCAAAGCAGAGTAGAACATAGCAGATCAAAACAGGGCAAAACAGAACAGAGCATAGCAGGCAGGATAGAGCAGAGCAAAGCAGGGGTCAAGTTGTAAAGGGCAGTGCATTTGATGGATGAATAGTAGCGACCGATAGACAAATTGCAGATGGAGTTCTCCCTAGTTGAGAGGGAGGGTTAAAATTGGCAACTAGGGCCAAACTCCATGTGGGTCATCTTATTCATGGCTGATAATATTTTCATTAGATTCCTCTCGTCGAGAGGTGTAGGATTGATCTAAAGATCATCCGATTTCGATAAGTATTTATGGAGATATGA
>APFE030587162.1:0-10036 GCA_000404065.3 Pinus taeda
AAAAAATAAAATCATTAAAATTATGTAAATTATAACGTTGTTTTAAATTACTATAATTATTATTTAAAGAATTACTATATAAGTTGACCATATATGCATTTAAAAATCTTGAGCAAGATTTTTAATCATGGAGATTTACTTTTATTTTACCATGAAGATTTACCTCTACTTTACTATGGAAATTTTTAATATATAAATGGGCTTTGTTACAATACCATGGTTTATCAACACCACATGCCTAGAAAAGCCACAATTCACTTCATATGACTCATGGAGATTTACTTTTATTTTACCATGAAAATTTACCTATGCTTTACTATGGAAATTCTTAATACATAAATGGCCTTTGTTACAATATCGTGGCTTATCAATATCACATGCCCAAAAAAACCACAACTCACTTCATATGGCACTTGTCAGGCAGGTCTATTTTGGAATATGTTTTCTAGAATTTTAATTTAATTATCAATAATTATTAAGTAGATGGTAGGGATCTAACCTTGGCAAAATATTCTGGAATATTGGTAATAATTTACAGAAATTAAAGGTTGACATCTATTTACAAAGTAGTTATGTTTTTTAATAAAATAATTAATTAAGAAAAAACATACTAACAAAGTGTCATATGAAGTGAATTTATTTATTTATTTTTATTTTATTTTATTTACAAATTAGGAATCTCGCTGATAAATTGGGGGTTAAGGATCTTGTTCCATATTTCTTTAGAACGTCTTTTGTGTAACCTACATGTTATTTCTTTTAATAATCAATAATAAAATAATAATATAATACATAAATTTATAATTGAATATTTAGGTTTATGTGCAATCCGATATTATGAAAATAATAAACTTTCTCGTAAAAAATCAACAGAGCTTTTGTCCACTGTGTTTCCGAAACCATCCACTGTGGTTCATCGTTTGGATAAAAAAAATTAAATGAAATTATAATTTTGTTTTTAATGAAATTAATAATTTACATTAAATTTATAAGATTTGTTTTAATGTCAAACTGACTACATATAAGAGTAAGTGTTATGCATGGTTTAATTTGCAATCCATCCCATGTGGTTTATCCTCAGGACAAAGATTTGATAAGAAAATTAAGTAATTTTATTTTTAATATAAAATAATTTTAGTTAATTTTTAAGAATTGTTTAATTTTACCATTTAATTTATGCAATGAGCTAGTTCATATGAAAAATTTCTTTTTTTTTTTAATTAATCAGTATATTTAAAAGGGCAAAATGGACATAACTATTTGGAGATAAAACTCAATCTTTAATTTGTATATATTATTATGAATATTCTAGAATATTATGTGGAGGTTATATCCCTACCATCCACCTAATAACTATGACCATACACATGCCTATTTTGAAATATTAATAATAACTAGTGCAACCATATAAATTAAATGGTTGGTAAACACAAATAGGTATCAATTCATGATACACATAAAATCTTTGACCCCATTATGCATTTCACATTGCTAATAAAAAAATAAATCATAGAAGTTAACTAAATTATAACTTTATTTTAAATTGTTATTTATTGGGTGTAGAGATGTAGTATGTTAAACATTGAAACTGAGTAAGTAATATATATAATATATATATATATAATATATAATTATAAATATTATATATATAGATATATATAAATATATATATATAATATATCAAGATAAATTTATAAATTTCACAAGAAATAAAATAAATAAAATAAATAAAACATAAAATAATATAATTATATTAAATATAAAACATCCAATATTCAATGTTATTATAACCTATCAAGCACCAAGAGGGATCAAATCTCTTGTGTTTTTAGGGATAAATATAAGAATGCAAACTTTTTAGAGTGAAAAAAGAATTTGATTCATCTACCCTCAATAGATCTGATTAAGAATGGATCCTAGGCTTGTTATCTAATATATATATATATATATATAATATAAAATATATATATAAATATATATATATAATATTATATATATATATATATATATAAGAGTTGAATATGTATCCATTTAAAAAAATATGTAACAACATTCGTAAGCATGGAGATTCACTTCAACTTTATCATGGAAATTATTAACGTGTCAAGCTGAGAGGCTCATTCTACAGCTCAATATGATGTGTAATGTTGTTCGTCCATCATCAAAATTGAATTGAAATTTTGTTCATGTCTTCCAAATAAAAAATTATGAAAACTTTAAAAATAAAAATAAAAAATTTAAATAGCTATACATAACATTTAAATAATGTTAGCTCATAAAAAAATTTACACGTGAAGAAATTGGATCCCTCTCGACTCATGTTAGATATGTATTTAAGATGGATCTATGATGGTAAATAACTCTTCTTACGATATTGTTGTAGTTGCTGCAACACTCTCCAAAATTTTGGCTTGTACTCAAATTTCAGAGCCTTCCTTGGTCTTTTCCCTTGATTGTTGCAAACATTTAAGCTCATTTCATGAGCTTTCCCCAAGTTCTTTGAACCCTTTTGCTTGTTAGATTAATTGTCATATTTTGCATGTTTGATTGATATGTCATGTTTGCGAACCTTTTCTGGTTGTTTCGAAGTTTGGTCTTTATGTATACGAATTGTCCTGGTCATGTAAACACCTATCGCACTCATACACAAAGACTTGAGCATTGTCGCACTAGTGTTGTCACGGTCGTCCAAAGGTCTATCTCAAGTGTCGCACTTGTCACTTCTTGTCATGAGACAGTTACATAGAGGGTAATGCTTTGTCTTCTTGTTCTAGTGGTTTATGTTTTCGTGTCATCAAAGTATGCTAAGTGTGTGATCACAATTCAAGTTTATCATGAGTCTATCTCCTTCCCGCGCTTAGCCATTTTCGGAAAATCTTCCCTACCAAGAAACTCAACTTCACTAGGCTCAACTGAGATGTGCACTGTGCAGTCTCATCCCTCATTAACGTGACCTTACTTCTTGGAACTACACAATGCGTAGTCACTGTCCTCCAAGGTTGTTGTACTGCGCAATCCTAGAGCCCAACAGCCTTCCTTGACCCCCATAACTGTGAAGGTGTACCTCCCAGTCTACCTTGAACTGCGAACTTCACACTTTTAGTCCTCAAGATTTTCCCTTGCTTGCTATAACCCTACAATGTGCAGAGAGCCCAGCCTCCTTTGGCTTCCAGAACTTCGTAGATGTGTCCTCCAGTTTCCTTCCCTCAGCCAGAGCTCATTGTCCTCAAGAACTGTGTAGATTTATCCTCCAAGTATCTCTGCTGCACAATCCCTCTTGCCTCTAAAAATTGTGTAGAACCCACCTCTCAAGGCCTCATCCCATAGTAGCCACTACTTGTTTGAAGTGCACAATCCTGACCCTAAGTGGCCTCTACGTAATTTTTCTCCCTAGTGGGGACTGTGCTGAAAAGTTCCTCAGTCAAGAATTAGATGCTCTCTGTGCAGTCTTAGTGATCAAGCTCTCTCCTTGTCACTTGGAACTATGCAATGCACAGTTACTGGGCCCTCTCTCCCATCTTGTCACTTGTCTTGGGCTCATTTCATGGATAATAATGCATCATCTTAGGATAGGGAGTTTTCGGATTGATGTCGTCCCATCATGAGTGAATTGCAGGAACATGCACACTATTAAGTCATGGTGAGATGATGAAGAAGGAGAAGAAGGAGGGAAGCATGCCTAAAGACTCACTTGTAATTGAACATATGAGTGGACCTACTAAGAACTAGCAAAAGGAACACAATTGTGTAACCACCTTTCAAGAGTGAAAATCATTGAAGACCCCACATCATTAAGCAATGCAGATGAGAAGAGAAAGAATATCCAAGAACACATCTATCACTCAGCAGCAATAGCGGCTTGACATTGCCACATCATTAAGCTAGCCCATGTCAGCAGTGTCATGTCAAGTCGTGTCATGATTTTTCATATTCCATATCACTATTGTGGGCCATGTATATTGTAAATCAAATGTATTGTAAAGTGGAAGTCCAATGGACACACATGAATATGAAGAGTCATGTAAGTTGAAAATTCATAGGAAGTTGAACAGTCATGAGGGTAGTCAAAGAGTTACAAGGGGTAGGCATCACCCCTTGGTTATATATACCCCCTCATTATATGAGTAGAGGACTTTTCACCTTGGCTCCTCCTGCAAGGCATTAGAGAGATTAGCTAGTTCTTTGAGGATCAAGGAGTGGCTCCAATGTCCCACTAGCCCCGTACAATGTAAAGATGTGTCTTGGAACTTTTCCTTAATAACATAAGCCTTTCAGGCCAACACGTTCTTCATGCATGAACTATGGATGTTTGTAAGACTATTTTGCAAGCGTTTGTATTTCATGTTTTCTTTCACATGTACTAAGATAGTTGAACTATTTCGGTTATTTTAGTTCTTACCTTGTTGTGAATGTGTTGTAATGGTTGTTATCATTGTATCATCCTTGTGGACTATTCCGCCGAATACTAGAAAAATATTTCTTTGCTTATTGCTTATAACGACCATGGCATTCATTATGGACTATTCCGCTGGATGTTAGACGAACATCCCCTTGTTTTTTGGTTGTAACGATTGTTGCATCCACTATGGACTATTCCGATAGATGTTGGACAAGATCTTTTGGTTCATGTGATTCTCTTCTTGGGTGGTACTATTACCTCTCACTTAGGGACCCAATTTTCTCTCTCCCTTTGTAGTAGAAGAACTTAGACACAATTACACTGTACACTCACTAGGCACACACTTCCCTTGCTTTTTGAAAACACCGTTGCATCACTCTCTTGTGCTGACAATTAGAGTTAAGGTAAATCTCTAAGGATTTGGAAACTGGGCCTTTATACCGGATGGGACTCCTACACGAAACATTGTGAGGTCTGATTGGGAATTTATATCAGGGAGATCCCTCGAATGTTGGCAGGTCCAACACCGTTAACATTTCTAGCGCTAGAAGGAGGGAAGCTAGTATTTTATGGTTGATTGTACCATCGACCCCACTAATCCATCGTATGGTCAAGACATAAGCATTCACTCTATCTCCCCTACTCGTAATTCTGAAGTTGGTAACTCTTTGTCGCCCAAGACTAAAAGTGAAATCTTGTATCATCAACTTCAGGTCGTCTACCCCATCACCCGTTAGTTCTCAAAATCTATTGGGTTGATTCTGGGAGTAATCAACCTTCCATATTCTCAAAATAAGAACAAGACCACCCACATAGGAGTAGTGGTCTTGTCTATTGATGAAGCAGTTCTCATTACTCTTTAAGAACTAACAAACATTGTGGAAAGGGAATAAGAACCTCCACTCTTTCAAGGAGGAGAAGGAGGTCACCCCTCACTCTCGGGTTCAAATTCCAGAGAGACACGCAGAGAGGAAGAAGAAGAAGAAGAGGAAGAGGAACAATCAGATTTAGAAGAGGAAGAGGAGGATAATGAAGAAGAGGACATGGAAGAGAAAAATCTAGATTGGATTACTCAAAGTCTATTGGCACTTCCGGGTGTCCTTCATAAGATGCCAAGGCACATGGAAAAGCTGTTGATGAAATATGACCCTGACAAGACAGTGAAGGTTGAAGATCACTTGGACAACTTCTACCTACATCTACAAACACTTGAGGTACATTACGACAATGTTGCACACATATTTTTTCCATGTACCTTGGATAGTAGAGCAGTTTTATGGTATCACAACCTTCCTCCAAAGACCATCCAGAATTGTAGGACCTTCGAAAGGATATTTCTTGAAAAAATTGTTGAAGACAAGACCCCTACCATGTTATTGAAGGAGTGGGTAGTCTTAAGATGGAGCAGAAGGAAAAAGTTAAATATTTCAATCAGAGGTTCAATCTCATCTTGAACAAGTTTTCGGATGACAAAAAATCATGACTCCATCACCATAGACTACTACACTTTTGCCTTCCTGAGAAGTATTCGCAGTTTGTAAAGAAAACTGCGAAACAGACATTGACAGAAAAATATGAAGAGGATATTGTCATTGAGAAGGACCTACATGCTATTTGAGTCATCACATATGATGAGTCAACAAAAGACTCCAAGGGCATGGCTAAGAGTCCCCAGGCCTCCATGACCAAGGATATGGAAAAGGAACCGAATTATCCTGAAATCCTAACTCGTCTTATGAAATCCATGACCACTAAAATGGTTGAGCTCAAACAAAGGACAAGCAAGACTACCGTGAGTAGCAGGCCTCCCAAGTCCATGCTTAGAGGGAATTAAGCTTCCGGAAAAATCTGCGCAGAGTTCCAATGTGGTTCTGAACATTGAGAAGATTGGCAAAAATTCATATTGCACATTTCATAATGAGCATAATTCAGAAAAGATGTGCCTATAGAGGAAATAGCTCATGAGAAAAATGGTTGCGCAGTTTGTTGACTCGGTCATGGTTGAGCAATAGGCTGAGATTGATGAAAAGAAAGAATTTTTTTTTTCAACTAATAAAACTCCAATCATTGGGCATGTAGTCAACATGTATCATTGTGTTCTTGCAACCCAAAAGAGCACTTCCAATAAGCAACCTCCAAGTGATGGTTTGGCCCAAAAGTAGAGAAATAGATACAACTTAAGAAGCCAAGGGCCGACCACTGTGATTAAGGTGCTAAAACAAAAATTCAAAGAAAAGTTGATAAGAAAACTCAATCCTCTGACTAACACAACACACAACACTCAAAAAAAGTTTAGGAAAGCAGTTTCAACGAAAAGTGTTTCCAACAGTAGAAAGGATAGAACCATCCCTCCGGAAACCACAAACCAAGTTCCATCCCCGGACACCTCGATCAATCTTCCTGTTGTAGATTATAACATTGTAGATGATATGAAGAAGGCTCGTGCAAATATCTCCCTCTTTGAACTTACAAATATCATGAGCCAGTGGGACATCCTTCTATGGGCACTTGGAAAAACCTCTATCTGCAATGCGACCTCTTCAGACAAGGGATCTAGTAAGTCTCCTAATGCTCTCACATCTATACTCAATGCACTCATGATGGAAGCAAACACACTCTGCCCAGCATTCTTATTAACATTTGAAATCCTCAAATTCAATGTACACAATTTCCTGGTCGATTCTGGTGCATCGGTGAATGCCATGCCATTATATATGGCCAAGAAGATTAAATGGGACAAGATCGATGCACAGATCATTCAGCTATATAGAACTCATGTCCAGGAAATTGGTGAACTCAGGGATGTCATCATTAAGTTATCATCTAACAGGTGAGTTCAACAATATATCAATATAGTGATTGTGGACATTCTGTAAGCATACAGAGTGTTGTTGAGTAGACACTGGTCAAGAAAGCTTCAAGGATACTTTATCACGGACTGGTCACACTTATGGCTTCCATATAGGGGAAGGAACAATCAAATCCGGGTTGAATCAGAGAGATACATGAAGTGTTAGAAAATTATATATTACAGAGCAATGGAACACATAAAATATTGTAGAAACATAAACCTAGAAAATGCATAAAACAAGAGAGACATAGATATACATGGTTCACCCAATTTGGGCTATGTTCATGGAGAAAGAGCCAATCCTTCCTTTATATTATCCAGCAAAATGAAGAGATAAAACCTACAACAAATCTATTGTAATTTCACACAATCTCCTCTCTCTTCTCACTCAGAATACACATCTACATATTTGCAATACAATTCCCTCATATATAGTGAGGGGTTTCATTCTAGGGAAAAAAAACTCTAAATTAAGCAAAACTTCTACCTTCAGATCATCCGCCTAATGAATGGCTCAAATTGACTATGAAATTACAATATTTTACAAGGCAATTTTACAACTACTTTTAGCTTCAAGGGGGCTCATACAAATTGTCATTGGCCCCCATAGTGGCGATCAAACAGGCAACATTTCCACCCCATTACGAACAGGGGTCCAATGCGATGATACCTCTGAATAAAGAAGATAATCAGGCTCCACACCCAACATGAAGCACACAACGACTCCCTTGAATGGGCATAACGAGCCAATGGATTTTGTAGAGTTATTATTTGGAAATTATTTTCTGGAAACACAATTGGTGTGTTATCTTGAAAATCCATTCCCAGTTCCACCAGACACACAGTTGGATCTCCTCCCATGTCCAATTGGCGATAATTAACTTTGTATTATTAGTATTAATAGTAGTAGTAGTAGTACTAGTGCAGTAAGCAGTCCCTGTACATATGATATGCAGACTGTGTACTATGATGGATCAAAGACATAGGAGGGCTCTGAGCTAGTTGTGCTTTAATAGACCCATTGCAGAGAAAACATTTGATCTCTAGTCGCTTGGAATTCGAGTGCACGAATAACATTGCAGAGTATGAAGCACTCGTCTTGGGCTTACAGAAGGCCATTGACCTCAACGTTGTTGTTCTAAAATGGTAGGCGACTCTAAGATAGTGGTGTGCCAGGTATGTAACACTATACATTATGTGTCACCTTGTCTTAAGAGTTATCAACAAGAGGTATGGCGAATCATCTCTCACTTCCAAGCTTTCAATATTATTTCAGTACCAAGAATGCATAATAAAACAATAGATGCCTTGGAAAACGTTGCTACTAGGATGTTACCATTACGAGAATTTTTTTATATTGAAATATTGTATAAATCATCCATCCCAGAAAATATAACTAAGTTACGTGTTTTTTATGAGGACCAACATATATTGTACTTTATGGACAACACTGATGTATTCAAAGACGCAACAATTGACAAGGACAAGCATGAACATACACTGAAAAATGCAACCAACGCAAGTAAAGGTAACCTCATACCTAAGGGTGCGATATCACTAGAAAAGTTGTATGATCTGCAAAACTACTTTCGAGGGCCCATTATTGCCACGACCAATTGTTCCACTCTATCGCATGAGCAAATCAACTTAGGAACTAAGAAATATATGGAGTATGTTCATCTTGATACTTGTTGCACCATAATAGCGACAAGTCTTCATCTTCTTATTCAAGCAGTATCGTGATGTCTTCGTCTAGACGTACGTGATCTCAAGACATATGACACGCGAATAATCCATCATGTGATACCAATCAAGGAAGGGGCCAAGTCGTTTCAACAGAAACTAAGGAAAATTCACCCAATGCTTGAGCCCCTCATATAGAAGAGTTGATAAAACATTTGGATGCTCGAATAATCTACAAGGTGCGACATTCAATGTGGGTATCAAAATTGGTTCCTGTAAGAAAGAAGTTTGGGGAAATCCACTTGTGTGTAGATTTCTGCAATCTCAATCGCGCCTTGAACAAGAATAATTACCCCATGTCGTCCATGGAGAAAATATTGCAAACAGTATCGGGGACCGAATGTTTTCTTTTCTTGACAGATTCTCAGGTTACAACCAGGTTCTGGAAGCAGATCCTAATAGATTAAAAACTATGTTCTGGACAAAGTGGGGCACATTCGCATTTCGACGAATGTTGTTTGGGCTAGTCAATGTTGGTGTGACATTCCAATGTGCAATGGACGTTGCCTTTCATGGGATTATTGGACAAAGCATAGTGGTCTACCTTGATGACATGACAGTATTTTCCAAACAATGGTCAGACTACCTGCGCCATCTAAAGAATATTTTTGAGCGATGTTGTAAATATAGGATATCCTTGAATCCCAAGAAGAGTATCTTTGTAGTGTCTGGAGGTAATCTCTTGGGACACATCATTGCTAAAAGTGGGACCAAGGTAGATCCAAATAGGTTTTGGACCATCATGTAGATTCCCCACCCAGTGAACAAGAAATCCATGCAGTCTTTCTTGGGGAAGATCAAATTCCTCTAAAATTTCATCTTTGACTATGCTCAGATTGTTAAATCGATACGGGAGATGATCAATAAGGATGCAGTCTATAAATGGGATAAGAGGGAAAAGGAAGCGTTTTCCCATATCAAGCAAGCTATAGCAGAAGTACCCGCATTGTACACCCCTGAATTCAGTAAAGACTTCTTGCTTTACACTTTTGCTTCTGACACTTCTCTTGTTGTTGTGTTAACTTAAAAGGATGAGTTGAACA
>APFE030587175.1:0-33446 GCA_000404065.3 Pinus taeda
ATTGTTATTTTTATAATATTAAAATTAATAATATAATAATCTATTTCTAGAAGACATATCTGCTTAGATGCCAGATCCTGGGCACACTACTAAGGGAAAGCGTAAACAATATCTAAATTCAATAGCGCTCCATTGGCAAATGAAGACGTTACTAGGTTTGGTCTTGAGGATAAGGAGGTGGAAAAATATAATATTTCCACCTCCTTAGAGGAGGTGAAAAGAATGCTAAGGAACCTGAGGTTTCCAGTGGATAAAATTGAGGCTCGACTAATACGTGTGGAAATTCATATAGCATGTGACTCAAATGGTGGGGAGAAGTTGGATCCCCCTGCCTCTAGCGCAAGGGTTTTGGCCAATATTTCCTCCTCAGACAATGAACAATGAGCAGGGCTAGTGGGCGGTGAGTTCCAAGTCTCTCCTGGAACTTCTAGTTTTGTCTCCTTTGGTGGTCTACTTCTCTATGGATGACAATGATATAATTGATTCGTAGTCGTGTGTTCCTGAAGTTTACTTATGGTTTCCAGTTTCGAGCCTTCAAGTTTTCTTTGTTATCTTTGGCTTTAAGTGTATGGTGCAATGCATATGCTATGATTTTTTGGTAAAATGGTTGGTTGTTGGGCCAACGACAATAGTCTCTACTATTATGGTGTTTTGGCCATTTCTTTATGTGTTCCTAGGTGACTACGAGGGCAAGCATTAGTTTCAAGTGCTCTCTTGTAAATTGGTCTCTTGTATTTGGTTTTAACTTGTATGTAACGGCTTCCAACCCTGTTATGGTAGTAGTGTATATGTTTTTTAGTCTCGATAGTATTTGTAGATCTTCATGGCAGCAGAGGTCAAGCCTTGTGTTTTATTTCTCCCTCCAGGCATTAGTTGTCTTCAATGTAATCTAGGTTTTTTGAAGTAATATAAAGTATTTTAATTCACCAAAAAAAGTGTTTTGCATTAAGTTAGTTTGCATTGGAAATTTCCACACTAACTGAATGCAATAACTCTATAGAGCATAATCATTTTGTTAAAATTGGCAACTAGGGCCAAACTCCACATGGGTCATCTTATTTATGACAGATGATATTTTTCTTGGATTTCCCTCTCCGAGAGGTGTAGGACTGATCTAAAGATCATCCAATTCCGACATGTAAAAATGAAGATATGAATTTATTTGTATTATTAACAAATTCTCAAGTCATTTTATCATCATTTTATTAACAAATTTATTTTGACTCCGGATTGACCTCAAGTCATTTTATCATCATCTCATCTTCACTTGCCTCTCTCTCTTCACTTGATTGGGTACACAAATCTGGTAGTTGTCTCTCACACGTGCAAAGGAAAGGAAGGCATTTTATGTTCGACTGAGTTGACCAACGTTGACCAAATTTCAAAGGCTACAGTGGGCTGCATTGACCTCCTTTTGACTGCAGATTGGGTGAGGCATCTTCTCCTTGACAGGCCGCCAGATCTGGGCACTAAAATCGAGGTGATTTGTCCTCTCATTTGACCAGCGTTGACTGCCCTAGATCTGGCCGCAGTTTGACTTTCGTTGACCAACATTTGACTAGACTTTTTCGGACCATTTTGGATTGTTTGGGTTCACTATTGGAGGCCGAAGTTGACTGGGTTTGACCGAACTGCTTAGAGGAAGAATTTTGCCCTGTTTGACCAGCGTTGACTTTTCTAGTTAAGGATTTTCTGTTGCTGTCATAAATTATCAGATTTGTAATTTGTAGTATCTCTCTCTCTACTGGACTATTAAAGAATATAAGAAGAATTGATCAAGGGTTTCCCCACATTGGGGTTTGTCCCTGGCTGGTGCCACATCTTATGTCCTCTTGTCTTGGCTTGTCTTCAATTGTTTATGTTTATGTTCTATCTACATCTTACTATGATGCTTATGTGATTGCTAAATTGAATATTGATATTAGGCTAATAAAGAAATCGAAGTAAATTGCTCTTAAGCATAGAACATACCATTGTTACATAAAATTAACATGGTATCAGAGCTGATGAGAAGACAAAGCCCAAGCAAGAGTGAAAGAGCAATCACCGAAGACAGTTGGACAAGGACAAAAGGCTCAATGGCTTCCTCATCCCACTTCCTGGTTGAAGACAAACTCCATGAAAAGTCTAACAATCATGGATGGAAGATGTCTCTCGATTTGACCTTGGAAGAACAAGAAGTGTTGGATTATGTGAAGGGTAAAATCCTTGAGCCTCCTTCAAATGCACCGGCTGCTACAAAGACCAAGTACAATAAGGTTGAAGTCAAAGCAAAGAAGATTATCAGAGATTCCATTTACAAGCGTCTGGTGGCCTACATCTTTGATTTGAACACCTCCAAGGAGATCTACGACAGGTTGGTCAGCATGTTCAAGGTTAGTGATGCAAATCAAATTTTATTTCTCAAAAATAAGTTGAAGGGTATTAAGAAGGGCAAGGACGAGGACATTCAATCCTACTTCTTAAGGATAACTGAGATCAAGAATGATGTACTTTCGATTGGAGAGGTCATTCCTGGCAGGGAACTTACTATCACTACCCTTGGAGGACTCCCATCCGAATGGTATATATTTAGAACCACTATTCTCAATAATGATTGAATTCCAGGGTTTGAAGAATTGATGTCGAGATGCATTCAAGAAGAGACAAGAATGGTGGAGCAAGAAATGCCTTCTAATAGAAGCAACCCCACTGCTTTCTCCTCTCATGCCAAAAGGAGAAATAATGCAGGGCCTAAAGGTCATTTCAATGGAAAGCCTAGATCTAAGGGTGGAAGGAAGGGCATGTGCTTTGTTTGCAATAAGTTTGGCCATTATGCAACGGAGTGTCCAAATAGAAGGGACACATCACATGATGATGATCACAATCATTCCAGGGGTAACTTCAACAACAACAATCAAAGGAATGGTAGGTTCAATGGCAAAGGAAAAAGGAATGCGGGACATCAAGGAAATGGTCAACCCTCCAAGAAAGCAAGGAACTCCAGGTATGGAGAATCAAATGTTGTTAACAATAAGTAAAAGGAATACTATCTTATATCAGCCCTCTCCACTACCTCTCAACCGGAGGAAGGGCAGGTGCTTTGTTTGCAATAAGTTTGGCCACTATGCAAGAGAGTGTCCAAATAGAAGGGACACATCACATGATGATGATCACAATCATTACAGGGGTAACTTCAACAACAACAATCAAAGGAATGGTAGGTTCAATGGCAAAGGAAAAAGGAATGTTGGACATCAAGGAAATGGTCAACCCTCCAAGAAAGTAAGGAACTCGAGGTATGAAGAATCAAATGTTGTTAACAATAAGTAAAAGGAATACTATCTTATATCGGCCCTCTCCACTACCTCTCCACCGGACTCTTTGGGGAATTAGCTAATTCATAGTGATGCCTCAAGGCACTTCATCGGATACAAGGAAGCTCTCTCTAATCTGATTAAGAAGGAGACAAACTTGGAGATTATTCTTGGAGACGATGCCACCTATCTCGTGAAGGGAGTGGGGAATGTTACCCTTCAATTGAATCAAGGTAACACAATTTATTTACAAGAAGTTCTATATGTACTTGATCTCAAGAAGAACCTGGTGTCCATTTCGGCAATGGAAAACAAAGGATACTTGGTGGAATTCATCAATGGAAAGGCGCGTATTTGGAAAAGAAATTTTAAAGATGCTTTTACTCTTGGGTTCAGGGTTGACACTTTGTATCAAATTGGAGGAAGTCCATTAGGAGCCATGTCTTGTGACACATCTCTACAATCTAAACTATGGCACCGAAGGTTTGCCCATCTTCATTATAAGGCAATACCCGATGTGAGACAGATGGTGGCAGGTATGCCCAAGTTCAAAGTAGAGCATGAAGGTGTATGTCCGGGATGTGCCAAACGAAAACTTACAAGGGGACCATACCCTTCTAGTAATAGCAAGACCACAGATATATTGTAGTTAATCCACTCCAACATATCTGCTATGATGCTCGTAAACTCTTTGGGAGGATACTTATATTATCTCACCTTTACAGATGATTATTCCGCAATACTTGGATCTACTTCTTGAAAAAGAAGGATGAAGAGTTTACCTGGTTCCGTCACTTCAAAGCCATGATCAAAAACCAATCCGAGAAGACAATCAAGATATTGAGGACTGATAATGGGATTGAGTACGAATCAAATGAATTTCATGATTATTGCAGAATCGTACAACGCCATACACTCCCGAGCAGAATGGTATGGCTGAAAGGAAGAATCGTACTATTGTAGAAGTTGTTCGTGCCATGCTTCATGATCAAGGGCTTCCAAAGTTTCTATGGGCCAAAGCTGCAAATATCGTTGTGTATATTCAAAACTGATGCCCTCATCAAGCATTGGACTCCAAGACTCCCGAAGAAATGTTCACTGGTAAGAAACCCAATGTTTCTCATTTTAGAATTTTTGGAAGTCCTGTATATTTTCACGTGCCGAAAGAGAAAAGAAGCAAATTGGGTGCATCAAGGAAGAAATGAATCTTTGTGGGCTATGGTGAAAATTCTAAGGGCTATAGAATTTATGTGGTTGGTCAAAGGGAAGTTGGGATAAGTCATGATGTCACCTTTGACAAAGATATGGCCCTCAGCAAGATCAACAACCTTCCTATCCCAAGGAAGGACAAAGAAGCTAACACCAGAAAACAGGATGAACAGAGGACGAAACGATGCCTGATGTTGATGAACCTATGGATCCTATTGATCCTCCTTCCAAAGAGCCCTCCTCCTCTAAGAGGAGACCGTCATGGCTTAGGCAGACTCTCGAAGACGCCAAGAGACATACTGCACGAAAGGGGGACTTTCCATGAGAGCAAGAAGCCGAACAAGTATCAAGGATACTTGACCATCATGAGCACTATCATTCAAATTAAGCCTTCATCATTAGAAGAAGTCGTGAAGCAACAAGTATGGAAGGATGATATGAATGAAGAATACGAGTCTATTATGAAGAATGATGTCTAGGATGTGGTCCCTAGACCGCAAGACAAATCGGTTGTCACCTCTAAGTGGCTCTACAAAATCAAGCATGGAGTTGATGGAAGTGCAGAAAAGTTCAAGGCTCGCTTTGTTACTCGAGGCTTCTCTCAAAAAGAAGGTGTAGATTACGATGAGATATTTGCACCTATTGCCAGATACACCACCATTCGCTCAATCATAGCCCCCGTTGCCTTGCAAGGATGGAACCTACATCAAATGGATGTCAAGACCGCTTTCTTGCATGGTTAGATCAAAGAGGAAGTCTATGTGGAACAACCCGAGGGTTTTGAGGTTCACGACCGGGAATCTCATGTATGTAGGTTTAAGAAAGCTCTCTATGGCTTGAAGCAAGCACCCCGAGCTTGGTATGAGAGGATTGATAGCTATTTGATGAAGCTGATATTCACTAGAAGTGAAGAGGACAATCTCTTTCTGACAAGTGCAGACCCTCTCATTCACAAATGTAAGAGGGAGTTGGCTTCTGAATTTGAGATGACCTAGGACTAATGCACTACTTCCTAGGGTTGGAGGTCTGGCAAAAGCCAAGAGAAATTTTCCTATCTCAAGGAAAATATGTTGTGAAGATATTGGCAAGATTTGGGATGGAACTTAACTTCAAGAAGTTATATCGTAATGTTGTCGGACCTGAATTAGGAAATGCTTCTGAGTATCGTCAACTCATAGGAGTGTTGATGTTTTTGGTGGACTCTTGTCCGGACATATGTTTTGCAGTTAATACGTTGAGCCAATATATGGTTGAGCCAAGAATCTTCTGAGATATTTTCGGGGCACAATCACTCATGGACTAAGATACACTATCAGAGATGTGACGTTGCACGATTATTCTGATGTTGATTGGGTTGGCAGTGTGGTGGATCACAATAGCACTTTCGGGTGTTGTTTTTCCTTGGGTTCTGCTTCGATATCCTGGATAAGCAGGAAGCAGAAATCAGTTGCCTTGAGCACCGCTAAGGCCAAATACATAACTGCTAGTATGGCTTCCCGTGAAGTTGTCTGGTTGAGGAAGCTCTTCAATGAGTTGTTTGGACATGTGTTGGATACCACCGTGATCCTCTGTGACAACCAAAGTGGGATCTGATTATCAGAGAATCTCGTATTTCATTATCGCTCCAAGCACATAGATATTAGGTACCACTTTATCCGAGATATTGTACAACGGGGATAGATAAAGCTCCATCACATTAGGACTGATGAGCAGGTCGTCGATATTCTGAAGACGCCCCTGGGGAAGGTCAAGTTCTTAGCCTTCCGAGAACGACTTGGAGTCGTGGAGAGATCCTCTTGTGAGGGTCCTGTATGATATGGACATTGAGCTCTGGGAGCTCCGGGGTCCTTGGGGTACTTCTTGGAGCAATGAGCAACCATAGGGTGAGTGGTTCACCCTTCCCCTATTGGTTTGTTGTGTACAAGGTGAGTGGTTTAGTGTTCCCTTATGATACCTCGTGGCGACATGTAGGCAGGATGAGTGGTTTATCCTTCTCCTGTTGAGACATCCTACCCATGCAGTTTGGGACTCATGGGAAGTACCTCTCATCTGACCAATGAGTAGGGAAATGAGGTTAGGGACCATAGTTCTATCGATGGACGCATCATGTACTACCATACTCCCTATGCTAGGATGACCAATATTGATCTAGGATCAATTGGAACTGACTTTGGGTCAGTAAGAGTGGTATGAGACACTCTCTTTTGATTGGAACTGACTTCGGGTCAGTAAGAGTGGTATGAGACATTCTATTTTATCTGGGACTGACTTCAGGTCAGTGGAGAATGGTATGTGATACATTCTCGATCACTTCTTCTTCATAGTTCAGCAGAGTAGTGCATTGATGGCAAAGATAGTACCTACTGGCAGATAGATTAGCAGATGGAGTTCTCCCTAGTTGAGAGGGAGTCTTAAAATTGGCAACTAGGGCCAAACTCCACATGGGTCATCTTATTTATGATAGTATATATTTTTCTTGGATTCCTCTCTCCAAGAGGTGTAGGATTAATCTAAAAATCATCCAATTCTGACATGTAAAAATGAAGATATGAATTTATTTGTATTATTGACAAATTGTCAAGGTCGGCCAGCAAGCAAAACAGGCATTCAAACCCCCAGCGCATCCTCAATGTTGCATATAAAAGGAGGAGACCTCAAGTCATTTTATCATCATCTCATCTTCACTCACCTCTCTCTCCTCACTTGATTGGGTACGCAAATCTGGCAGTTGTCTCTCACACATGTGAAGGAAAGGAGGACGTTTTCTGTTTGACTGAGTTGACCAGCGTTGACCGAATTTCAGAGACTACATTTTGGGATGTGTTGACCTGCATTGACCTCCTTTTGACTGCGGATTGGGTGAGGCATCTTCTCCTTGACAAGACACGGATCTGGGCACTAAAATCGAGGTGATTTGACCTCTCATTTGACCAGCGTTGACTGCCCTAGATCTGGCCGCAGTTTGACTTTCGTTGACCAGCATTTGACTGGACTGTTTCAGACTGTTTGGGTTGGCTGTTGGAGGCCAAAGTTGACTAGGTTTGACCGAGCTACTTAGAGGAAGAATTCTACCTTGTTTGACCAAGGTTGACATTTCTGGTTAGGCTTTTTCTGCTATTGTCATAAATTATCAGATTTTTAATTTGTACTATCTCTCTCTGCTGAACTATTGAAGAATTTAGGAAGAATTGATCAAGGGTTTCCCCACATTGGGTTTGTCCCTGGTTGGTGCCACATCTTGTGTCCTCTTGTCTTGGCTTGTCTTCTATTGTTTATGTTTATGTTCTATGTGCATTTTACTATCATGCTAATGTGATTGCTAAACTGAATATTGAATATTGATATTGGGCTAATAAAGAAATTGAAGTAAATTGCTCTTAAGCATAGAACATACCATTGTTACCTAAAATTAACACATTTATACCTATAGGTATTTTTACAACCCATATGGAGATAGAAAGGCGTTCTAGGAAAATTTCATATTGTAGAAAGCGGTCAAAAAATGTCATCATAGGGGGTGAACTAAATATGGCAATAAAGGATGGAAAGGTTTTTTTTCTTTAAGGGGGGGTGGTGCGAATGCCAAACATGACCAATGTTAATGTTTTGGGTAGCATCGGGAGTATTCTCACATGTGGGGAAAGTAGGCAAAGTGATGGGCTTTGCTCCCGTTGAGCCATAGTATTTTAATCACCCATGGTATTCGATGACCCGTGGTATTGCGCCCTTTGGAAAAGTATAAGTACAAGGGGTGAGTGATTCATTCTTGTTGTCAACAAGAGAGCCTCTTGTGGAGGAGAAGGCCAAGTAGGCCTCAAACCTATGGAGGGGGCCTGTGATCGACAAGAGAACATCTTGTGGAGGAGAAGGCCAAGTAGACCTCATACTGTTGGAGGGTTAAGAGGGCCTATGGAGGAGAAGACCCAGTAGGACTCAGACCCCTTTGAGGGCCAAGAGGGCCTATGGAAAGTGGTCAGCAAGGGAGCATCTTGTGCTCTCTTGTGGCGGAGGATGTCAAGTAGGCCTCAGACCTTTCAAGGCCAAAAGGGCTTGTGGAAGGTGGTTAGCAAGAGAGCATCTTGTGGAGGAGAAAGTAGGGTAGGCCTCAGAGCTATGGAAGGATCTAGTTTCTTCAAGTAATATAAAGTATTTTAATTCAAAAACAGAAACAAAAACAAAAATTATGTTTTGCATTAAGTTAGTTTACATTCGAAATTTCCACACTAACCGAATGGAATAATTCTATAGAGCATAATCATTTATACCTACAAGTATCAACTCAACAAGGGTCCACATTTTTCTTCATCGATATTTACGACCCATATGGAAATAGAAAAGTGTTTTAGGACAATTTTAGATTGTAGGCCGTGGTCAGAAAATGTCATCATAGAGAATGATCTAAATATGGCAATGAACATTGGAAAGGTTTTTTTTTGTTAGGGGAGGGTGGGGCGTATGCCAAACAAGACCAATGTTGATGTTTTGGGTAGCATTGGGGGTATTCTCACATGTGGGGAAAGTGGGCTAAGTGATGGGCTTTGCACCCATAAACCCACGGTATTTCGATGACTCGTGGTATTGCACCCTTTGGAAAAGTATAAGTACAAGTGTGAGTGATTCATTCTTGTTGGCAGCGAGAGAGCCTCTTGTAGAGGAGAAGGCCAAGTAGGCCTCAAACCTATGGGGGGGGGGCTACGGTGGACAAGAGAGCATCTTGTGGAGGAGAAGGCTGAGTAGGCCTCAAACCACTTAAGGGCCAGGAAGCCTTGTGAAGGTGGTTGACAAGAGAGCATCTTGCGGAGAAGAAGGCCAGGTAGGCCTGATACCTTGGGAGGGCTAAGAGGGCCTATGGAGGAGAAGGCCCAATAGGACACAGACCTCTTTAAGGTTGAAGAGGGTCTATGGAAGGTGGTTAGCAAGAGAGCATCTTGTGGAGGAGGATGTCGAGTAGGCCTCAAACCTTTCAGGGTCGAGTAGGCCTCAGACCTATGGAAGGTCGAGAGGGCCTGTGGCAATTGGGCAAGATAGCATCTTATGGAGGAGAAGGTCGAGTATGGAGGCTGAGAGGGCCTATGGAGGGCGAAGAGGCTCTAGTTGACAAAAGAAGATAGAGGAGGAAATGTTAGGGGAGATTCATAGAGAAATTCAAGGGAAGTCGGACAGGAAGAGAAGGACTGAGCTGAGAGGTCGATTTGTTGTGGAGACCAAGTTATTTCCTTGGGCCAATTTGACAAGTGCATAGGCCATACAATTTCCAGAGAGGTCGTGAGAAAGAAGAGAGGGTAGAGAGCATTCCAAGGAGGCCAAGCTTGTCTCCTTAAGCTATCATTTCACTGAGTAATTTTCTGTGGGTCAAAATAAGGGTTTTTATGTGTAATTTTTCCCTTGTACTTGGCATTTTATTGAGCATTGCAAAAGGGTCATTTCCCTTGGTATGGGAACCTTAGGTTCTTGTTGAAGGACTGATAAGAATTGTGATTTGGGGTTGAAATTTTGTGCTTATTGTGCATGATCTAATTGTTGGTTTTATAAGTTTCGTTGCGCTAAATTTGTTTCTAGTTAAACACATCAATGTGTTTTAGTTCATTAGTTGTGTAAAGTTAATAAGAAGTTGTTACCAAATCTAGTGTGTGCGTATGTGTGCACTAAGTCTAGTGCCCAGAATTCTAACAACTCGTTGATAGATAATTTATCGTTACGTTTGAAGATTCGGGGCATTGTGATGTGGAGCCTATTAGCTCGGTTCCAATATAGAGGAACTTTGGAAAAGGAAGGGAGCTCTGAGTAATTTTCTGTGGGTCAAAATAAGGGTTTTTACGTGTAAGTTTCCCCTTCTACTTGGCATTTTATTGAGCATTGTAAAAGGGTCATTTTCCTTGGTATGGGAACCCTAGGTTTTGTTGAAGGACTAATAAGTATTGTGATTTGGGGCTGAAATTTTGTGCTTTTTGTGCATGATCTAATTGTTGGTTTTATAAGTTTTGTTGTGTTAAATTTGTTTCTAGTTAAACACATCAATGTGTTTTAGTTCATTAGTTGTGTAAAGTTAATATGAAGTTGTTACCAAATCTAGTGTGTGTGCATGTGTGCACTAAGTCTAGTGCCCAAAATTCTAACTCATTGATAGACTATTTACTGTAGATGTTTGAAGATTAGGGCTTTGTGATGTGGAGCCTATTAGCTCAGTTCCAATATAGTGGGCCTTGTGCACGTTCATGCGGTCCATTTTCCCAATGCTCCCATGTGCCTTCGTTTTCCATGTAAACTCATTCGGGCAAGTCGTTTAAGGGCACCCATGTAAACTCGTTCGAGCAGGGCATTTGAGGGTGACCGTATAAACTCATTCGGTCAAGTCGTTTGAGGGCGCTTGTGTAAACTCATTCGATCGGGTCGTTCCGTGTGAGGACGCGCCCGGGCACACATGCCTGTATCAAAAATACTAAGTTGTGACCGGAGGTGGGGCTTGTGTATGTTCATGCGGCTCATTTGCCTGCCTCTCCCTTATGCCTTCGTTTCAATCGTGTGTGGGTGCTCGTGTAAACTCGTCTAGGCGGGTTGGGTCATGTCGTGTGAGGACGCGCCCTAGCACACGGGCCCTTGTCAAAAATGCTAAGTTGTGATTGGGGTGAGCCTTGTGCACGTTCGTGCTGTCTATTTGCCCAACGCTCCCATGTGCCTTCATTGGCATCTAAACTCGTTCAGGTGGGTCGTTTGAGGGCGCCCGTGTAAACTCATTCGAGCGGGTCGTTTGAGGGCGCCCGTGTAAACTCATTCGGGCGGGTCGTTTGCCATGTAAACTCGTTCGGGCGGGTCATTTGAGGGCGCCCATGTAAACTCGTTCAGTCAGGCCGTTTGAGGGCGCGTGTGTAAACTCGTTCGACCGGTCGTTCCGTGTGAGGGCGCGCCCGAGCACACGTGCCCGTACCAAAAATGCTAAGTTGTGACCGGGGATGGGCCTTATGCACGTTTGTGTGGCCCGTTTGCCCGGCTCTCCCTTGTGCCTTCATTTTGGTCGGGTGTGAGCGCCCATGTAAACTCGTTCGGGCGGGTTGGGTTGTGTCGTGTGAGGGCGCGCATGTAAACTCGTTCAGTTGGGTCAGGTCGGGTTATGTGAGGGCGCCCGTGTAAACTCGTTCGAGCGGATCAGGTCGTGTCGTGCGAGGGCGCGCCCAGGTACACAAGCCTATGTCAAAAATGATAAATCGTGAACGGGGCTGGGCCTTGCACGTTCATGCGATCCGTTTGCCCAACACTCCCATGTGCCTTCGTTTGCCATGTAGACTCGTTCAGTCGGGTCAGGTTGTGCTGTGTGAGGGCGCCTGTGTAAACTCGTTCGATCGGGTCGTTTGAGGGCGCCCATGTTAACTCATTCGGTCGGGTCGTTTGAGGGCACTCATGTAAACTCATTTGTTCGGGTCATTCCGTGTGAGAGCACGCCCAAGCACACATGCCCGTATCGAAAATGCTAAGTTATGACTGGGGCGGGCCTTGTGCACGTTCGTGTTGCCCGTTTGCCTGGCTCTCCCTTATGCCTTCGTTTCAGTCAGGTGTGGGCACCCATGTAAACTCGTTCGGGTGGGTCGGGTCATGTGAGGGCGCCCATGTAAACTCTTTCGGTTGGGTCGGGTCATGTGAGGGCGCCCATGAAAACTTGTTCAGTTGGGTTGTCTGAGGGCGCCCATGTAAACTCGTTCGGGCGGGTCTGTGGGGTTTGCTTTTCATGTGAAAAGTGGGTTGGTAATTGAGATGTTTGTTCGAGTCTGCCTGAAGGATGGCCTTAGGTCATTTGTAGGGTGGTCGATTTTCATCTTCTCTCCATCCCCACTCGGTAGCACATGAGCGGTAATGTTGGCCATGCTCGTCTTGGTCCCTCGTGCCCATCCAAATCCTAAAAATGTTAAGTTTGCTTGGCGCACCTTTGTGCTTTGGTTGTTGTTGTCCTAGATGGAAACCCAAAAACTCCTTCATGCCTATGTCATTGTTGTGCCCCTTGGTTGCTGGGAATAGCAAATTTTGGTTGTTCACCTCTTCCCTATTTGGTGGTGAGGGGTTTGCTTTCCGTGTGAAAGGTGGGTTGGTAATTGAGTTGTTTTTTTGGGTATGCCTGAAGAATAGCCATGGGTCATTTGTAGGGTGGTCGATTTTCATCTTTTCTCCATCCCCACTCGGTAGCACATGAGCAGTAATGTTGGCCATGCTCGCCCCGGGAGGCATATGTGAATAATTCTCCTCCTGCTCTAAGTTCTTGGAGTTGTATGGGTTGTTGTGTTGTGGCTCCCTGGCTCGTATTGGTCCCTCCTACCCATCCAAATGATACAAGTGATAGGGTTGCTTTTCGTGTGAAAGGTGGGTTGGTAATTGAGTTGTTTTTTCGAGTTTGCCTGAACGATGGCCTTAGGTCAGTTGTAGGTTGGTCGATTTTCATTTTCTTTCCATCCCCATTCAGTAGCACATGAGTTTTAATGTTGGCCATGCTCGTCCATGTCCCTCATGCCCATCCAAATGATAAAAAAGATAAGTTTGCTCGGCGCTCCTTTGTGCCTTCGTTGTTGTGGTCCCAGATGGAAACCCCAAAACTCCTTCGTGCCTATGTCGCTATCATACCCCTCGGTTGTTGGGAATAAAAAATGTTGATTGGGTTGGGCAGCCATGTGTGGCTCCATTGAAATTGGCTCCTCGCGATATTGTTCACCTCCTCCCTATTTGGTGGGGAGGGATTTGCTTTTCCTATGAAAGATGGGTTGGTAATTGAGTTATTTTTTCGGGTTTGCCTGAAGAATGGCCTCGAGTCATTTGTAGAGTGGCCAATTTTCATCTTCTCTCCATCCCCACTCGGTAGCACATGAGCGGTAATGTTCGCCATGCTCGTCCCGAGAGGCATATGTGAACAATTCCCTTCTGCTCTAAGTTCTTGGAGTTGTATGGGTTATTGTGGTGTGGCTCCCTGTGACAGCTAGCCTCTTCATTGTTTGGTTGTTTATGGTGTTGGTTTCTTGTGCTTGTACTATTTATGTGTTGGCATTGGCAGTTGAGATGCATACATTTAAGAGGAAAGTGGAAGGGTTTTAGTTGTAAACCACCTACCCCCCTCTTGCTTGCTTTTTCCATCGAGCAATGTGAGGATTCGTTCTCCTTATTGTAAAGATATGGGTTGGCATTCCTTTCAAAGTGCACATCCTCTGTGGTTGCATTGGCTTTGAGGTTTTGATAAATGTCGTGGCCCATATGTTTGATCGAGTGGTCGACTTTTTCCTTGCATCTCACGTGCATGGTAGACTTTTGCGGCTGGAAATGTTAAGTCACAACGTTTATGGGTATTTGTTGTTTTAATTGTGTATGCGATCATGGTCTAATGGGGAAGAGGCTTGCTACGTCGATGGTGGGGGCTATCTTGAAGAAGGATTTCAAGGTGGAACACTTTGACCTCCCTCTTCTGCATTGAAGTGGCTGTAGGTGAAAAGTATTGACTGTCCAGTTGGTAAAGCTGTGGACAATCTCCTAGGTTGCTTGTACGTAGGGTGCGTGGGGTGCGAAGCTGCCCAATTCCTCCTGTTTGGATATGTTCTTGTATTCTGTAGCGAGCCTCTTGATTTGCATTTATTTTCTTCCTTTACCTTCACATCGTGGTTGCCACAAGCGGCCAAGTGATCGAGTTCCATCGTCGCTGTTGTCCGGGTGGACTCCTAGGTGGCCTCAGTGCGAGGCGGGGAGGGTCGGGGGGCATTTCTAAGAGAGGTTGTGGGCTTAGTCGATCTTGTTTTATTCCCTTCCTTTGCCTTTGCATTGAGGTTGTCGCAAGTGATCATGCAATCGATGTCCACCGTTGCTGCTGTCTGGGTGGACTCCTAGGTGGCCTCTGTGCAGGCTAGAAGGGTTGGGGGTCATTTCTAAGGGAGGTTGCGGGCTCGGTTTGTCTTGTATTGTTTCCTTCCTTTGCCTTTGCATCGAGGCTGCCGCAGGCAATCAGCCAATCGAGGTCCACTATTGTTGTTGTCCAGGTCGATTCCTAGGTGGCATCGGTGCGAGGCGGGGAGGTTTGTATGGCCTTTCTAAGATAGGATTTGCAGTCAGTGGTCCTCTTTTTATTTCCTTCCTTTTCCTTCGTATTGAGGTTGCCACAGGCGATTCGGAGATCGAGAGCCACCGTTGTTATTGTCTGAGAGGACTCCTAGGTGGCCTCGATGCGGGGCGGGGAGGGTTGGGGCTCATTTCTAATATAGAGATTGCTTGGTTGGTCATTCTCCATTTATTTCCTTTGCATCAAGGCTACCGCAGGTGATCGGGAGATCGAGGTCCACTGTTGCTGTTGTCCGGGTGGACACCTAGGTGACCTCGGTGCGGGGTGTGGAGGTTTTTGGAGGCATTTCTAAGGGAGTGGGTGAGTGATCGCTCGTTTTCTTGTTGGTTGGGGCGTGGTTGCAAACTCCGAAGTGGCCTTAGTGCATTGTGACTCGACAGGTCTACCCATTTGTTCGCCATGTCCTTGGCATGTTCTGTGTGTTTCCTTCTTGGAATGCAAGAGGTGCAAGGTATAAAAGTTTTACATGATATTTTGATATCTCTTTGACTTGATGGGTGTTCAGGTTGGCTCTTAGTAAAAGAGCGCCCGGAATGCCCTTTGAAGTGGGAAGGTGCTACCTAGTTGATCCTGCCAGTAGTCATATGCTTGTCTCAAAGATTAAGCCATGCATGTCTAAGTATGAACTAATTCACACTGTGAAACTGCGGATGGCTCATTAAATTAGTTATAGTTTTTTTAATGGTACCATACTACTCGGATAACCGTAGTAATTCTAGAGCTAATACATGCACCAAGTCTCGACTCTTTGGAAGGGATGCATTTTTTAGATAAAACGTCAACGCGGGTTTGCCCGCTTCTCCGGTTAATCATGATAACTCGACGGATCGCACAGCCCTTGTGCTAGCGATGCTTCATTCAAATTTTTTCCCTATCAACTTTCGATGGTAGGATAGAGGCCTACCATGGTGGTGACGAGTGACGGAGAATTAGGGTTCGATTTCGGAGAGGGAGCCTAAGAAACAGCTACCACATCCAAGGAAGGCAGTAGGCACGCAAATTACCCAATCTTGACATGGGGAGGTAGTGACAATAAATAACAATATTGGTGATGAGCCTAGGTATTGCAACAAGAATGTTGAAACTCCCAGGGCTACCAGCGTTACTTATAAACCCGGGGTTCATACAAACTTGGAGGTGACAATGCTATATGCACAAGTAAAAGTGAAGGTACTGCTTGTTGTCACTGCTCATCTGGCAAGAGACCCCAGGGGTTCCAAGCCAAACTTCTATAGGGTCAGAAGAAGCTTAACTCTTTGATGGAAGAAGAGCAAATCTATCCTAAGGGAGAGCTACTTCTACTGCAGTATTGAAGAAAACAGCATGAAATGCTAAACCATACCATAACCTAACTAACCATCCAAACAGTTATGCTAAGCAGAATTGCTAAATTAACACTAATCTAATGCTGCTATCTAAGTTGCAGAGGTAAAAAGCATCAAAACCAGACTAAGGTGTAAGCAAAGGAAACTAAGCTAAATCGGTTTTTAAGTGAAAGAGCAATAATAGGTCGAAATCAATGAAAGGAGGACATAAGGATGCAATAGCACATAGGGACCGTTGGATCGATCAACGAGCAGAAGATGGACAGTGGAGATCTTATCACGAGGTCTTAAGAGAATAAATGGATGAACAAGGTTAATGAAGCGATGAACACGGAGATCGTATCGCGGAGTCTTAAACGAATAAATGGATGAACGAGGTTAATGAAGCGATGAACGGCGGAGATCATATTGCGAGGAATTAAGTGAAGATATGGGTGGATGGGGTAACGAAGCGATGAACGGTGGAGATCTTATCGCAAAGGCTTAAGTGACTAGATGGATGAACATGGTGAACGCACAAGATGAACAGTTGAGGTCTTATCGCGGAAGTTAAGTAAAGAGATGGACGATGGAGATCGTATCGCGTGAAAAAAGAACGTGCGGAAATGATGGAGCGAGTTTCTAAGGTGATAAGTAGTTTCTAGCGCGCCCTTAAAGCAGTAAGCGGAATTATGAAATTTCATGCGATTAGCCTTACTACGCGACACGTAGCACGAAAAAACCACTTTTCTTGCGTGCTCTCGAGCGGATAACGTCCATGCACTAATCTGCATGAGATTGCGCGATAGCCGTTGGATTAGACGGGGTTGATCAACGATGGAGATCAGCCAAGCTAGTTGATGATCAAGTGAAGCGATAGCCGTCGAATCAAGCGAGGCAAATCGACGATGGGGGTTTAAAGCGCATAAAAGTGATCGGGTGACGCGATAGTCGTCAGATCAAGAGACAAATCGACGATGGAGATTAAAGCTCATAAAGCAAGTGGTGGACTCCACGCGAAGCAGCAATTGGAGAAAATAATGAATCGGACAATGATTGTGAAGGTTTATTAGTGATCAGACGGTGAGGAAGCGATGCATGAGGAATGTGCTGAAGGCGGTTTTAAACGAAAACGACAGAGAAAACTAGTGCGGGTGAACAAATAACTACATCAAACAGCGAACTCCCTAACTCATGTGAGAACCAGAAACCTGTGTTTTTTGGGACTGCTGAAGGGTCCCTTCCTCAAGTCATGGTCCCAGAAGGAGGAGATGAGGCCGAGACACCTGCGCACAGCCTGATAGTGATCTTTTTCCTCTAACTAACCTATGAACTGAAAGAAGACACAAATGGAAGTAAATTGAAGCAAATGCAACTACTGAAGCAACTGAACAAAAAAACCATGAACAATCTATGCTACACTGCTATAACGAAAGTGCAACTACTTAAGCAAATAAATAGAAAACCAGGAAACTACTTAAGCAAATGAACAGAAACAGAAATCTAAGCTACTTAAGCAAATGAACAATGAAAACCAAGAATCTATGCTAGCATAACAGTATAATAAAGAGGAGCGTTGGCTGCTTGGATCAGGCCCTAACCCAAGAGCTTCAGCCCTCAGAGTTAACTCAGAGCTGGCTTAAACAGAACTCATTCTTATTATAAAAACCATGGATTACAAAACAAATTGTCACAAGTCTTGCAATTTAGAAATAAAGTGGAGTTTTTACAATAGAAGTCTGAATCCTACTAAGGTCCGAAGCCTCTCTATTTATACATTTGAAGTCTCCAACGACTTCCTTCCCATTAGGGAGGCTTGGCCTCTAACTCAAGAAAAATTGGTTTTTGTCCTTTTCACTTGTTCGCCTGTCTTTTAGTCTTCAAAGTGATAGTTGTTTGCACTCCGAGCTGGTGGAGGAATATTCGAATGGAGGGGTAGTAAATGAGGAGGATTTACCTCCTATAATTACTCTCCCTTGTCCCATTCTAGTTTTACCAAGGTCTTTGCCATAGTTCTTTGCTTTTATCCCTTATACCTGCATTTTTCCTTGCTTATATCCTTTATTCCTACATACATGCACATTAGACCACAAAGCCCAATATCCAACTCTAACTCATTTCAGAAACAAAATATAATCAAAAGTATGCAATAAGTTGTGAGAATAGTTGGTTTGACTAAGCTAGGAGGTGAATTAAGGCCAATTAAGGCCCATATAATTTCTCAATGATGAGGCTCATCAATTGGGCTCATCGAGTTTGGTAATTGGAATGAGTACAATCTAAATCCCTTAAAGAGGATCCATTGGAGGGCAAGTCTGGTGCCAGCAACCGCGGTAATTCCAGCTCCAATAGTGTATATTTAAGTTGTTGCAATTAAAAAGCTTGTAGTTGGATCTTAGGTCGTAAAGGTCAGTCCGCCTACTCGGTGTGCACCTGCCCTTTCGTCCCTTTTGTCGACAACGTGCTCCTGGCCTTAATTCGCTGGGTTGCAGCTCCGGCGCTTTCACTTTGAAAAAATTAGAGTGCTCAAAGCAAGCTTATGCTCTGAATACATTAGCATGGAATAACATCATAGGATTCTGGTCCTATTGTGTTGGCCTTCAAGACCAGAGTAATGGTTAATAGGGACTATCGAGGGCATTCATATTTCATTGTCAGAGGTGAAATTCTTGGATTTATGAAAGACGGACCACTGCAAAAGCATTCGCCAAGGATGTTTTCATCAATCAAGAACGAAAGTTGGGGGCTCGAAGATGATCAAATACCGTCCTAGTCTCAACCATAAACAATGCCGACCAGGGATTGGCAAATGTTGCTCTAAGGACTCCGCCAACACCTTCTGAGAAATCAAAGTGTTTGGGTTCCGGGGGAAGTATGGTCGCAAGGCTGAAACTTAAAGGAATGTCATTGACAGAAGGGCACCACCAGGAGTGGAGACTGCGGCTTAATTTGACTCAACACAGGGAAACTTACCAGGTCCAGACATAGTAAGGATTGACAGATTGAGAGCTCTTACTTGATTCTATGGATGGTGGTGGTGCATGGTCATTCTTGGTGGAGTGACTATGGTCCTTCGCGACCAGCTTCTTAGAGGGACTATGCCATTTAGGCCATGGAAGTTTGAGGCAATAACAGGTCTTTGATGCCCTTAGATGTTTTGGGCCGCACGCGGACTACACTGATGCAACCAATGAGTTTTTCTTCATTGTTCGAGAGATCGAGAAATGTTCTCAAATTGCATCGTGATGGGGATAGACCATTGCAATTATTGGTCTTCAACGAGGAATTCCTAGTAAGTGTGTGTCATCAACTCGTGTTGACTACGTCCCTGCCCTTTGTACACACCACCCCCGTCACTCCTACCGATTGAATGATCTGGTGAAGTGTTCGGATTGAGTCGACGATGGTGGTTCGCCATCGTCGACGTCATGAGAAGTTCATTGAAGCTTATCATTTAGAGGAAGGAGAAGTCATAACAAGGTTACCGAAGGTGAAACTGCAATAGGATCATTGATAGCAGGGGTTTGCTTTTTTGGTTCAGGTTGGGTGGGTTTCGATTGCAATTTGGGCCCGTGTGGTGCATCTCTAGGAGAGAAGGTTTGGTGTTTGGCGGGAACACTGTTGGTTGCTTGTCTTGAGGTCACGCTTGTTTTTTTGTGTGCTTGCAAACCATGCTTGTGCTTGTCCCACCCATCCTTTGTTTTTCTTTCCCCCAATGTATTTCTATAGGGGTTTGGAAGCTTGTTTCTTGGGAGCCCTCTCCGAAAATCTGTTCGACGGGGCATGGTTGTTGTAGTTGAGGTGCTTGGGCAATACGATGGATAAATTTAGACTCATTCGTAGTGGCAGTGCTCGATCTTTTGTTAGTTGGAAGGCATGGGCCAAGGGTGCGGGCCTCCATAGTTGGTTCTCTTGAAAAGGCAGCGGTGGTTTATGTGTTGCTTAGGTGAGTTTTTTGTTGGTGGTCGGGTCAAGGGAGTGGTTGCACGCGCGCCTGGTACCTCAATCCTTCCGTGAGAGGAAATTTTCGAGGTGGGGTCAATATGGGATGGACGAAGAGCGGTGCAATCCGTTGGGCTAGCCACCCTAGTCCTCTCGACTATTCCTCGATCTGCCCTCACGAAAGGGTTGGGTGTCCAGGTAATGAAAAACCCCTCCGTCGATCTAAGCTCCATCGAGATCACAAGTTTCCCCATCAATGGGCATGAGGTGGCATTCTTATCTAGTGCCTTTGTCGTCAAGGGAATTCCTCGTCCTCTCGTGAGCCAGTCCCCTTCTAAGGAAAGAAGCAGCGGGTTATGTCTTTGTTTCTCCCTTTGGATTGTGGGTTTTTTGTGCGACTTGGTCATTTCTTGGTTTCATGGTGTGCACTTTGCGAACATCCCTCTCTTTAATGGCCTTGCACCATCGATGTATTTGTGGCTCGTGGCTTTCTCCAGCATTGAGTGTCAACCCATGACAACTCCTCTTTGGAGTTTGATTCTTGACCCCCCCTTGACTTTCTCGCTGGAAAGGTTGTTGGGTGTTTTGTACATGAAGGGGTGCAATAGCAGGGTGGGTTTGCTATTAGTGTATTCTTTTGTCGTTTCAAGCCTTGTGCCAGGTTAGGGGGTTGTTTACCTCTCAGTAACGTGCTCCAGACACTGGTCTCATCGCGGCCCTCGTCTTTTCTAGTGGTCAAGTTTAGGTTGTGATTTATTTGCTTGGTTGTTTGGTTGTTGTTTGTTATGTTGTAATCTAGAAAGGGTGTTGTGTCGTAATGTATGTGGAAGGGTGTGAAGAGGTGGGATGCTTTGATTGGGTGCCTTGTTTTCTTTCTTTTTGGATAGGCAACATCTCCTCGACATGTTGGTGAGCCTCTCTGTTCTAGGATTTTGTTTCTTTTGTGTTGTTTTCTTCCCTTCTTCTTTTTGCCCCTAGCTTTACGGAGAAAAGGTGGGATTGTTGTGGATTGGTGTTCGGGAAGGACGAAAAGTAGTGCGAGTTCCTGGGGTGGCCACCCTAGTCCTTCTCAATCGTCGTCCCTTGCAGTTCCCCTCTTTTTGTGAAGGCACGGGGTTTCTGAAGCTTGTTCTTGGTTTGAGCCTCCCCCTTGTGAGCCAGTAGCCATGTTTGATATCTCTTTGTTTCATGTTGGTTTCTTCCCTTCTTCCTTTTTCCCCTAGCTTTACGGAGAAAAGGTGGGATTGTTGTGGGTTGTTGTTCAGGAAGGACGAAAAGCAATGCGAGTTCCTGGGGTGGCCACCCTAGTCCTTCTCGATCGTCGTCCCCTGCAATTCCCCCCTTTTTGTGAAGGCATGGGGTTTGGGAAGCTTGTTCCCTGTTTGAGCCCCCCCCCCCTGTGAGCCAATAGCCATGTTTAATATCTCTTTGTTGCATGTTGTTTTCTTCCCTTCTTCCTTTTGCCCCCTAGCTTTATGGAGAAAAGGGGGGATTGTTGTGGATTGGTGTTCAAGAAGGACGAAAAGCAGTGCGAGTTCCCGGGGTGGCCACCCTAGTCCTTCTCGATCACCGTCCCCTGTAGTTCCCCCCCTTTTTGTGAAGGCACGGGGTTTGGGAAGCTTGTTCTCTGTTTCAAGCTCCCCTTGTGAGCCAGTAGCCACGTTTCATATCTCTTTCTTCCATGTTGTTTTCTTCCCTTCTTCCTTTTGGGCCCTAGCTTTACGGAGAAAAGGTGGGATTGTTGTGAATTGGTGTTCAGGAAGGACAAAACGCAGTGCGAGTTCCCGGGGTGGCCACCCTAGTCCATCTCGATTGTCGTCCCCTTCAATCCCCCCTTTTTGCGAAGGCACAGGGCTTGGAAAGCTTGTGCTTTGTTTGAGCCTCCCCTTGTGAGCCGGTAGCCACGTTTAATCTCTATTTCTTTCACCTTATTTTCTTCCCTTCTTCCTTTCGGTCCCTAGCTTTACAGAGAAAAGCAGGAATTGTTGTTGACTAGTGTTCGGGAAGGATTAAAAGCAATGCGAGCTCCCTGGGTGGCCACCCTAATCCTTCTCGATTGTTGTTCCATGCAGTTCCCCCCTTTTTGAGAGGGCATGGGGCTCAAGAAGATCGTTCTCTATTTGAGCCTCCTCCTGTGAGGAGGTAAACACCCTTGTTTTTCTTTCTTTCATGTGTTTTTCTTTCTTTCCTCCTTTTGGCCCTTAGCCTTACATTTGTCGTGGGGGGTGCCCTATTCAATGTTGTGGTGGATTTGTTAGTAATACGTGGAAACGACTCTCAGTGACAGATATCTCGGCTCTTGTTACGATGAAGAACGTAGCGAAATGCGATACTTAGTGTGAATTGCAGAATCCCGTGAATCATAGAGTTTTTTAACGCAATTTGAGCCCGAGGCCTCGGTCAAGGGCACATCTGTCTAGGCGTCGCATCCCATTCAAACACACTCCCTGCAATATGTTAGGGAGCAACGAAGCTGGTCGTTTGTGCCCAATGCAGTGCGGTTGGTTGAAATACCTCAAGCGATGTTTCGTGGCATGCGTCAGCAAGCAGTGATCTTGTCCCCTTGGTTGGGCAGTGGACGTTAGCTGATGCGGGCTTTGTGTGGCATCACTCGAACTTGCTTTGCTCTCTCTTGTCCTCCCATCGGGTAGGGCAAATTTGGCTCCAACTTGCGACCTCAGCTCAGACGAGAACACCCACTAAGTTTAAGCATATAATTAAGCGGAGGAAAAGAATCTTACAAGGATTTCCCTAGTAACGGCGAGCGAACAGGAAGAGCCCAGTATCAAAATCGGGTGCCAACATTGCCTGAATTGTAGTTTGTAGAAGCGTCCTCAGCAGTAGACCTGGGCCAAATCCCTTGGAAGGGGGCGCCTGAGAGGGTGATTTCCCCGTCAGGCCGGGACCCTGCCGAATCATGAGGCATTGTCAGCGAGTCAGGTTGTTTGGGAATGCAGCCCTAATTGGGTGGTAAATTCTATCCAATGCTAAATACGAGCAAGAGACCGATAACGAACAAGTACCGCAAGGGAAAGATGAAAAAGACTTTGAAAAGAGAGTTAAAGAGTACTTGAAATTGTCGGGAGGGAAGCGGATGGAGGTTGTCGATGCGTCTCGGTCGGCTGTGGAACGGCTCAGGCTAGTCTGCCGCTCGACTTGAGGTGTAAACCAACACGGGTTGCTACATCGTCACAAGCGCAGGTGGCTTACTACCTGTCAGTTTGTTGTAGCGATGGTCAAGGAACGAAGCGTGTACCCTTGTGGCGGGTCGTGTGCACCTGCGCGCTCATGGTGTTGGTTGTCGGGCTTTCCATTCGACCCGTCTTGAAACACCGACCAAGGAGTCTAACATGTGTGCGAGTCGGCGAGTTTGAAAACCTCCAAGGCGCAAGGAAGCTGACGGGCGAGATCCCCTCTCTGGGGGGTTGCATCGTCAACCGACCTTGAGCTTAGCGAAGGGTTCGAGTGCGAGCACACCTGTTGGGACCCGAAAGATGGTGAACTATGCTTGAGCAGGGCAAAGCTAGGGGAAACTCTAGTGGAGCCTCGTAGCGATACTGACGTGCAAATCGTTCGTCTAACTTGGGTATAGGGGCGAAATGCTAATCGAACCATCTAGTAACCGGTTTCCTCCGAAGTTTCCCTTGAGCTGGAGCTCACACACAAGTTTTATCGGGTAAAGCAAATGATTAGAGGCATCGAGGGCGTAACGCCCTCGACCTATTCTCAAACTTTAAATAGGTAAGAGGGTGTGGCTGCTCCATTGAGCCATGCCATGGAATCGAGAGCTCCAAGTGGGCCATTTTTGGTAAGCAGAACTGGCGATGCAAGATGAACCAAAAGGGTGTTGGTTGTTTAAGACAACAAGACAGTGGTCATGGAAGTCGAAATCCGCTAAGGAGTGTGTAACAACTCACCTGCCGAATCAACTAGCCCCGTAAATGGATGGCGCTGAAGCGCGCAACCTATCCTCGACCGTCGGAGCAATTGTCGAGCTCTGATGAGTAGGAGGACGCAGGGGTCGTTGAGAAACCTCAGGCGTGAGCTTGGGTGGATCAGCGCCCAGTGCAGATCTTGGTGGTAATAGCAAATATTCAAATGAGAACTTTGAAGACTGAAGTGGGGAAGGTTCCATGTGAACAACACTTGGACATGGTTTAGTTGATCCTAAAAGATGGGGAAGCCTTGTATCAAGGGTGCACTCTGCACAAGCATCGAAAGGGAATCGAGTTAAGATTCCCGAACCGAGACATGGCAGCGGGCGGCAACGTTAGGAAATTCGGAGACGTCGTCGGGGGCCCCGAGAAGAGTTATCTTTTCATTTTAAGAGCTTGCCCACCCTGGAATCGGTTCACCCAGAGATAGGGTCCAACAGTTGGAAAAGCACCACACATCTTGCGGTGTCTGGTGCGCCCTCGGCGACCCTTGAAAATCTGGAGGACCGAGTACCGTTCATGCCCAGTCGTACTAATAACCGCATCAGGTCTCCAAGGTGAACAACCTTTGGTCAATAGAACAATGTAGGTAAGTGAAGTTGGCAAAAAGAACCCGTAACTTCAGGAAAAGGATTGGCTCTGAGGGTTGGGCCTAGGGGTTTGCACCCTCAACTCGTGGGTTGTAGGCAGTCTGCCCAAGCTGCTCTCGATGCGAGGGCGAGCAGTCGCATGCTGATTGGGCTATGGGCGTAGAATGCCCCCTACCGGGGGCTTTTCCCTAGGCGGCGAACAATCGACTCAAAACTGGTACAGACAAGGGGAATCTGACTGTTTAATTAAAACAAAGCATTGCGATGGTCCCTATGGATGCTGAGGCAATGTGATTTCTACCCAGTGCTCTGAATGTCAAAGTAAAGAAATTCAACCAAGCGAGGGTAAACGACAGGAGTAACTATGACTCTCTTAAGGTAGCCAAATGCCTCGCCATCTAATTAGTGACATGCATGAATGGATTAATGAGATTCCCATTGTCTCTATCTACTATCTAGTGAAACCACATCCAAGGGAATGGGCTTGGTAGAATTAGCGGGGAAAGAAGACCTTGTTGAGCTTGACTCTAGTCCGACTTTGTGAAATGACTTGAGAGGTGTAGAATAAGTGGGAGCCGATTTCGGCACAAGTGAAAGACCACTACTTTTAACGTTATTTTACTTATCCCGTGGGGCAGAGACGAGGCACTCCCCCTATTTTTGGCCTTAAGGCACATTTCAACAGGTCGATCCAAGTGGAAGACATTGTCAGGTGGGGAGTTTGGTTGGGGTGGCACATCTGTTAAAAGATAACGCAAGTGTCCTAAGATGAGCTCAACAAGAACAAAAATCTCATCTGGAACAAAAGGGTAAAAGCTCATTTGATTTTGATTTTAAATACGAATACAAACCGTGAAAGCATGGCCTATCGATCCTTTAGATTTTCGGAGTTTGAAGCTAGAGGTGTCAAAAAAGTTACCACATGGATAATTGGCTTGTGGCAGCCAAGCGTTCATAGCAAAGTTGCTTTTTTATCCTTCAATGTCTGCTCTTCCTATCGTTTTGAAGCAAAATTCACCAAGTGTTGGATTGTTCACCCACAATAGGGAACGTGAGCTGGGTTTAGAACATCGTGAGATAGGTTAGTTTTACCCTACTAATGAACCGCATTGCAATAGTAATTCAACTTAGTACCAGAGGAATCGTTGATTCACACAATTGGTCATCGCGCTTGGTTGAAAAGCTAGTGGCGTGAACCTACCGTGTGTCGGATTATGACTCAACACCTCTAAGTCAGAATCCACGCCAAAAGCGGTGCATGTCACTCTTCGATTGTATCTCGACCCACAATAGGGACGCCACTTTGTCGCCCCTAGGGGCCCGTGTCATTTGCAAACCACGATCATGAAGCATCTTGGTTGGGGCAGCTTTGAAGTCAATTCCAAACGATCGTTAAGAAGAATCCTTTGCAGACGATTTAAATACGCGACAAGGTATCATAAGTGGCAGAGTGACCTTGCTGCCACAATCCACTGAGATTCAGCCCTTGGTCGCCCCGATTCAAAGCTTAGCTCTTGTCACACATTATTCAAACAAATCCGGACAACTCTCTCGCTCTTGCGCCTTTGCTTGTCCTCCAAACGACATTTTTTATTGCTCGCATCTCATAAATGCTTTGCTTGGGGGCGGGAAATTTGGGGTTTCCACGTTGCGACGAAAAAGGCACCCAAGCCAGGGGAAGGTTGGGGTTTCCATGTCACACCTCAGCACCCAAAATTTGGGGTTTCCATGTCGCGCCCCGACACCCAAAACTTGGGGTTTCCATGTCGCACCCAAAATTTGGGGTTTCCATGTCACGCCCAAAATTTGGGGTTTCCATGTCGTGCACCGACGCCCAAAACTTGGGGTTTCCATGTCGTGCCCAAAATTTGAAGTTTCCATATCACGCCCCAGCGCCCAAGCCTGGGGAAACTTAGGGTTTCCATGTCGCGCCCCAACGCCCAAGCTTGGGGAAAATTTAGGGTTTCCAGGTCGCGCCCCGACGCCCCAGCCTAGGAAAACTTGGGGTTTCCATGTCGCGCCCCAATGCCCAAGCTTGGGAAAACCTAGGGTTTCCATGTCGCGCCACAGCCAAAATCGGCACCCAAGTCTGGGGAAACTTGGGGTTTCCATGTCCCAGGGGGCAGGTGTCAAGCAGATTAGAAAGGGTTTTGGTAGCAAAAAAGATTTTGGAGGATGTGGAAGGACTTAAGTCATGGGTAAGGTTAGGGAAACCTTTAGACCATATAGCCATATTGTTACAATTAGAAAAAGGTGAGAAGCATAAAAACCCTTCAAATTTAACCTTAATTTGGTAAAAGAAGAAGGTTTCAGAAATTTGATCACCTAGCATTGGAAGAAATATGAACCTTGTACAAGGGAGACAACTATTTATCTATCTGAAATAAATTTGATGAAAGTTTAAAACATAATAGCATATTGGAAAAAGAAAAACTCCTAAAATGCTCAACAAAAGCAAAAGCTTACTG
This sequence comes from Pinus taeda, assembly GCA_000404065.3. NCBI lineage: Eukaryota > Viridiplantae > Streptophyta > Pinopsida > Pinales > Pinaceae > Pinus > Pinus taeda. Next base: position 26,823 of record APFE030587175.1, read on the forward strand.
AGACCAAGGAATAGATCAAAAAATTGTTTGAAACATAAAAGGAACAAATCATTACAAAAAAGGAAAAGTTATAAAAATGAATCTATTGGAGCAAGAAGAAGTTGAGTGGAGACTAAAGAATAGGGCTACTTGGTTGATAAAGGGCAACCAGAATACTAAATTCTTCCAAAACTACATGAAACATCAAAAGAACATCAAAAAGACATGGGAGATACGTAAGAAAGATGGGAGGAAGCTATGAAAATTCTCAAAGATGGCATCAAGAGGAGAGTAAAGCACTTCAAAAGTTTATTCCAAGAACCTCCTAAGGAAAACATAATAGTGATTGAAGAAAAACAAAATGAAGAACTTGAAGCTAAAGTAACCAAAGAGGGACTCAAATAAATTCTACAATCCGTTTAAGAAACCACATAGACTAAGTCCACATAGTTGGACAATGAAATTTTATTTGTGTTTTTGTGACCTCCTAGAATAGGAGTTGCTGAGAGTGATAAAAGAATATAGAGTTTAGAGTGAAGTATTATTGCATTGAATGAAACATTTATAGCTCTTCCAAAGCAAAACGATCCATAAAATTTTGATGATTATAGCCCTATCTCACGATGCAATTCTGTGTACAAAGTTTCAACAATAATTACAACTAATAGGCTTAAAAGAAAGAATTCCCCCCCCGACTTTGTCTCAAAAGAGTTGTTTGGTTTTCTTCACAATGTGGTGAGGAATAGCACAACGAGGACTACATATAAGAAAAAGTAAAAAATTTCAACTATTATGATGAAATTAGACTTAGCTAAGGCTTAATATAGGGTGGGCTAGTTAGATCATGGGATTATTTTGATTCAAATTGGGATGAGATCTTAAGTAGTAAATTAGATTATGGGGTGCATTTTCTCAACTTCTTAAGGGTCTAATGTGGGGATGCCCTATGTCTCCTTATTTATCAGTGTTGGTTTAAAAAGGTTTGAGCATAATGGTGAATGCATCTAAAAGGGAAGGGTATTAAAATGAGAACCTATTTCTCCTTGTCCTATTTACTATTTGTAAATGAAAAAAAATTGTAAATGAAAAAAATTGTTTGGCATGTAAACAGTTGTGGAAGTAGAAAAGTATAAAGAGATCCCTGAGCATGCAAAATGGATGTATGTGAAGGTAGAGAGACAATTTGCTCAAATTTTAATGCAAGGTTAAAATATCTAAGGTTTTTCCTCAACCCTACTAACTACAAATTCAAGGATTGGAGTTGGCTCTATGGAAAAAATTGAAGAGAGGATGACTAATTCTTGCTACTGATGTTATCCAAAAAATGCAAGCTAACTTTGGTCAAATTAGTTTTGGAGGGGATACCTATTTATTGGCATTTTTAGCTTTAGATACCAAAAGGAATGTTGGGAAAAAATAGAAAAAGGTACTTTAGCTTCCTATGGACAAGAAAAAGATAAAGGGAAGGAATACCAAACGTGCTTTAGCTTCCAGTGGAAAAGAAAAATATAAAGGGAAGGAATACCATATTTTAAGAGGAAAAAGATTGCAAAACCCTAAGGAGTATAGAGGAATTAAAGAATATTCAACTATTTGAACAAGATTTAGCAACAAAAAGTTTATGGAGAATGAAAAGGAATGAAGGCTTGTGGAGAAAAATGATTATAGCTCTTGAGTCAATGGAGGATTGGATTAGAAGTAAAATGAAAGATTTTCATGCAAGCAATCACATTTTGACATGGCTTTGTTTTCTTTAGCAATCAAGAACACAGGGGAAAAGGTCATTACACCTTGGAGATCTTGAGGTGGCTTCACTAGATTACAAAATTCATTTTAGCAACCACATGTTGAAGCAAGGATGATATTTTGGGATTCCCAAGTGTTCTCAAGAGGACCACTAGTCCCCAAGTTGGAACCAGAAGTCTTGGACCATAAAGGGTAAGCATAAAGGGTCTTGGACCATACCCAACAAAAATGAAGCATTTATTGTGGCTATGTGTAACAGAATAGTGGGTAGGCAGAGTTGAACATATAGGTTATACATGGCCTTAACCTATAGATGCAACTATATATAAGGACAGATGTTCATGCATAGGGACTATGTCAGATTGCTTGTTAATCTTGCAAATGGCAAAATGGAGTCAAACAGAAAGAGGGTTGAGCAATTTTTAGAGTTTTCCATCATAACAAAATGACACATCGATGTTGAACCCTAAGCAACTAGTTTGGAGGCATGTGTCTATTTCATCAATCAATGGTTTTCTTTGATAAGAACTATTGTTAATGTAGTTGGAGATGATTTGATTATTATTGGTGGAGAATCCTTGGGATGAAGTTTAATGAGCCCCTTACACTAGGCTTAAGCTAAATTACAATCATGGAAATAATTACAGAGGTGAGATCTAAATCTGTAATTCTCCTTTCTGCATGTTTATAGTTTCAACATCGTTGCATTGCAGGCAACGATGTTGAAACTAGTCAAAATCCTTTTTGACTAATTTGCAAATCTGGTGGAAGAATTTATTATATGAAGAAATAGTTTTCTTATTAAAGAAAGTTGAAACTTCCTAGAAGATGGTTTTTAATGTTTTAAGTATTATTTGTATTCATACCAACAATTATCTATTGCCTTTGGAAGACTATTTACATGGGCCATTTTAATTAGTGTAAATTTAGTTGTTTAAGTCTGTTTAGAGTGGTAAAATCTGAGCAAGCAACAAAAGTGGCAAAGTATGTCTGAAGTGATGGAAGGAATCTATATATCTATATTTTGATTTCTTCCTAAAATATCAAATATGCACTTGTCTTCATGGAATATATATAGGTAAAGGAAAAGAGACCAAAGACTTTAAGGTAGAAATAAGTACATTTTGCAAAGACCAGAAATCATAAACTAGCCCCTTTGAATTTCGAAACACGCGTCATATAATTATGTTGCATAAAATTTGATAAATTAAACCAGACATACCTGCTCTTTAGCCTTTTGCTGCACCCACTACACCCATGGAGCATTGGAACTTTCATTAGTTGAATTGTTTGGGTTAAGCCTTAATTTCCTGGCCCATTGAACACAACAAAAACAAAAACAAAAAAATATAATGAGAAATATTTTAGAAACACAAAGAAAACAAAAACTCACGAGACATTGGGAGCTTACCCTTCCTTCGATGCGTTCCGGATCGACGTGTTGGAATGTGTTTCTGTCAATGGTGTTCTTTCCTTACTAATGTGTTGATCGAAGGTGTTCTTTCCTTACTAACCCTCTGATACCCGTGTACGGTTTCCCGATCGATTACTAATGTCGAATGTGTTCAGCGAGATAGCAGCATTTATTGCATCCACCGATCAAATCGCTTTTGCTCCCACCACCCGAAAGGAGTCTTGACTCTTGAGGGCCTAAAAGAAATTTTCTGAAAAAAACGAGAGATATTAACCATAAATTGTAAATTACAAGAACATATTTAACACAAATTACAGGTAGAAGTAAGTACATCCTTTGTAAAATCAGAAACTCGTACACCCTACATATGTAAGGAGAAAATGACACACACCCTACATATGTCAGGAGAAAATGACGAGGCTTACGGGGGTTTTGAGCTCAAATAGGACTCACACTCCACCCTCTGCCTCTCTGTGAGAGAAGGCAGAGAGAGATTCAAAAGGGCACATCCACCGTTATTTACCTGCATTACAAGGCACCTGATATAAATTCTTAAAATGCTTCTGATATAATTATGTAGAAGAATAAGAGTTGAATTTAACCGAAAATACCTCCTCCTTGTCCTTCGCCTTCCCCGGCCTCCGCTGCACTTCTCCTCCTCCGCCTTCCCCTGCCTCCACTGGACCTCCTCCTTCACCCTCTCCTGGCCCCACTGCTAGGGCTAGAGATAATTTCCCAAGCATTGAACCTAACAAAAATAAAACCAAAAAATCATGTAAAACAAATATTAAAAAAATAACAAAATCACTTAAAAAAGATTGAAGAGCCAGTGACATATTATAAAAATGTATTAAAAAGAGACCAAAACAACCTAAGGACAGGAAGAGATTAACTGTGCTTGTGCTTGAAATGAGGACGATCCATAGGTTTTGGACCAAAAGCTGATGGACCTTTCTCTTTCCTTCTCAGACCACCAAAATAGTAAATGGCTCCTTCACATTGCTGGTTCTAAACTTTAAAAGAAATCACATTATAATTTGTGTCTAAAAATGAGAGAAGTGAAGCAGTACCCATTGTATAAGTGGAATCTGCATCGACTCTAAACTTTAAAACAAATCACATTATAATTTGTATCTTCACCTGTGCCCATTGCATCAGTGGAATCTGCATCGGCTGTTTCGATTCAGATCGGAGTGCCAAGCCCAGGGGTGAGATTCTGGCTATTCCTTGGGGCTTTATGCACTTAGATACCTCGCTAGTGACCGAAATAATACGAATCAGACGAAAAGGCGATTGCATCATTGATCCTTGCTTGGGACTCGGCTCGCACATCTCGATGAGGAAACTATACTTGTGAATGCTCCTTTCACGTGCAATCGGTGCTTCTCCTGCACGTGGAAAAGGTAGGGAAAGTTGCCACTAGCTCAGATGCCGATCAGTACCTCCATCCCGCTCTTCTGCTTTTTTGGGTCTGGGTTGGACCGTCTTCATTTCCCATTCATCAACACCAAGAAATAAAATTATGAAAACAATTGGTAACAGCGAAGCCAAGCGGAGAAAAGCAACAAGAAGCTAAAATGTACCCCAACGAAAAAAAATATATCAAAACCAAAAATCGGCATGGCCATGCTTAAAATTCAGAAGAGAATAACCAGAGAGAGCCAACAGTACCAAAATCGATGGAAACAGTAAGCCAAAAATAAAATTATAAAAAACAAAAAACAACACAGCAGACACCATAAACAACCATAAAGGCCGCCATCAACAATACAGCAGACGCCACAAACAATCAAGAAGGTTGCCATCACATCGCCTGAACTCTCAGTTCGAACTCTGCTCCGTCCTGCGTCCATGGCCACCGAAGAGACCATCACATTACATGAACTCCCTGTGCATCTGAACTGGAGCCACTAGTGTAGGATCGTCCGAAGCTCGTGGCTAAACTCTGACATCAAATCACCATCATCATCTTCAGTCTCTGTCTCTGCTGCTGCGTAATTAGCCTCACATTCGCATTCTGAATGTGAACTTAATGCTACTAGTTTTAATGTGAACTTAATGCTACTATTCTGAATGTGAACTTAATGCTCACCTTTGCTTTCATTCGAGTTTTGTGTTGTTGCAGGAAGTACATGATCTTGTGCAGTAACCCCGTCCTCTTTTTGCACAAGAAAAACGGTGTGAATTACCATTATTTTTGGCTGGAAGGAACGGTGGTGGACTCAAGGGCGGAATTATCTCATGATCAACCAATTCCTCTTCCATATTACAGCTTCCCACCTTCCGTCCTGGCTCGGCTTCTCAGTTAAAAGGGGTTATTCCCCACCGTCTTAGGTTTGCCCGGCTCCGCTTCTCAATTAAAAAGGATTCTTCCAAGAACTGGAGCTGCTCTGTAGTAAATGCCATAGGAATAAACTCTGTAGTAAATGCCAGAGGAATACCCTGCAAGTCTGGTGAAACAACTCCGACGACATCCTCGTCCGCTTTGTGTCCAGGCCGACGAGGGACATGTCACTCCTCTCCCGCCAGGCGTCCTAACTCGAATCGCATAACTCGAATCGCATTTAATGAGGTCGGTGATTATAGTTGTTTCATTATTTGTTTTTTTTATGCTTTTTCTGATTTATGCTTTTTTCGGAACGGTACGTTTGGCTGTTTTAACCCTTCCTTCTAATGATGACATGAATTCAAATTTTGAAAGTGACGCGACCACCACTTGGCACCAACACAACAAACCTAATTTATTTTTTATTTTAAGATGAATAATCAACTTAAAATTTAGAAATAAACCATACATTCGATGGATTAAAATTATGGCATTTTAAGTTTTTTTTAAAAATGATTTAATAATTAACAATTAACAACATTAATTGTTTCTCACTTATTACACAACATTGACAATAATGGGATTTAATTGAGGTTTGGCCTAATAACACATTTTTTATTATTTACATGTGTGAGAATGAAAATGTTTATATAAATAGTGTTTCTTACTTATTACACATTAACCATTATGATTTAACATTAACAATTATGGGATTTAATATATGTGGGGCTTAATGACACATTTTTTATTAATTAAATTCGTGAGAATTAATACATTTTTATTAATTAAATTCGTGAGAATTAATATTATAGAAATTGCTTATATGAAGTAGATTTATTTAATGTATCAAGCATTAAGAGTGATCAAAATAGGCTACATTAAAGAATTATACTATGGGAAAAACCATGGGTTGTCAAAATCAGGGGCCAAAAGGATTTTGAAAATTCTACTAAATGGAGTCCTAATTTTTGCGCACGCACTCCTGCTCTGCAACTGCCGTCAACTCCTGCACGCCCCTGGCCTCTGCGCCCTTTCGTGCCCAACCTCAGTGGATGGAGGCCAGCGTGGACCCTAATCCCCCTCCTTCGCCACCCCCGGAGGTGTCAGCCTTTAGATCAATGATAGTCGCTGGTCCAAAGCGCCCCCCCTCAGCTTCTCA
>APFE030587179.1:0-12372 GCA_000404065.3 Pinus taeda
GCTATCTAAGGAGAACCAAAACACAAACAAAAAAAAGGAAGGGGGGATATACATTAAAATTGTAATTTACGATATTAGTTCAAGTCATTAATAGATGGGAGATATGACTGCGAAGAAAGGCTAGGGATCCAACAACTACTGATTTTCCAACTATTGTCCCTATTAAGGTTAAAAGGTATTTTTTCAATCTCAATAGCTTCCCAAATTTTACGATGATGAAATTGTGAAACCCTAGCAATCGCTCGGGCTTCCTCAATACAAACATGATGTTTAGTTTTCTCTGCATGTTTTGCCAGTGCAGAGGACTCGGTTCTCCCATGTTTTATGTTGGTTGTGTGTTCATTGATCCTTTGATTAATGGAGCGTCTAGTCTCACCAATATAGGGAGTTCCGCAGGAACAAGGAATCATATAAACACCCTTCATGTCCTTGGGGTTGATGGGATCTTTTACTGATCATAGGGAATTTCGAATGGTCTTAAGGGGTCTGAAGGTCGAAGGGACATTATGCTTCTTAAGAATCCCAGCAATCACTCGAGTTGAGGAAGCCCGAGTGATTGCTAAGGTTTCAGAATTTCATCATCATAAATTTAGGGAAGCTATTGAGATTGAAAAAAGACTAACCTCAATAGGGACGACGGTCGGAAAATCAGTAGCTGTTGGATCCTTGCCCTTTCTTCCCAGTGATATCTCCCCTCTTCAACACCTCCCCCCTCTATTAATGACTTGAACTAATATCGTAAATTACTTTTCTGATGTATATTCCCCCTCCGCCCCCACACCCTTTTTTTTGTTCTCCTTAGATAACTTATTGAATAAGTTACATTAAAATGTTTCCCATAACCATTATAGATGAAATATTACTATTATAATAATATAATAGTAATTTAACAATGTTTAGCTATGATTTAAGGATAATATTAATAAAGTAATACTATTGATATTGACTTTGATTAATAATTTTATTAATATTTTACATTGATAATTCTATTGAGATCACTGTTGACATAACTAACTAAAATGAATTAATATTACATTATTATTTAAATAGTAAGTTTGTTACTACTATAACATTATAATATTTTAATAATAATAATATTTAAGACTATTATAATATGAAACATTAATGATATACATTATTATAATTAAAAATGGCCTTTACTACAACTAACTAAATGGGTTAATATCACCCATAATAAGATTATTATTTAAGCTTATAATTTATAATGATAATAATATTAACTGTTATTTTATAATGATAAATTTAATAATATTTTAAATTATTTCCCACATTTTAAATTTATTAACTTATAATTCAAAAGGAAAAAAAAAATAAATTAAACCCAATAATTATTAAGTGGCATTAAAAATAATAATATTATACTAATAATTTTGACCAATCTAGTCGTTTATGTTCAATTATGACCTCGGTCTAATTAGGTCCAATATAGTCGTTTTTTTCCAGTCAAACCTAACCGTTGGAAAATATGCCATCCCTATTTAACATGGAGCCTTGATCTGATTCTTTCAACTTGTCCTGATGATGAACGAGACTCGTTGGCTTGAAACGCCTCGACAAAGATATTATGATGTGATTTTTCCAAAAATATTTCTATAAACTCATATTATGGATCAGAGAAGCTTAAATTCAAATACTAACCAAATATCTATATTTATTTTTGTTTTTTATTATAGCTTACGTTGGTTTTTATTTAATGAATATTTTTTTTCTTTGTAAAAGGGACATGTTCCAACTCCAGGTTGAGCACAAAAGGAATTACACATCTCTCCCATATTAAGTTGTAGAATGCACTTCTTGTCACAATACCAATTTCCTCAATAAAAGATACATTAAAGAATATTAAATCAAAGAAGATAAATACATATAAGTATTAAAAAATAATATTATAATTATAATATATAAATATTAATGAATATCTCTCTCCACACACACACATTGATGTGATCATTACATAATAATAATAATAATTTAATTTTAAAGTTATGGTGAAGTTAGAAATTAAATTGGTATATGAGACTCTTTGTTTGTGGTATAAAAACTTGCCTTTACCAAACTATTTGACTACTCGTAACCTGCTAATAATGAAAATGTATCCTCGAAATATTATTACAAGTGCCATTACTTTTGTTTATGATAGGAATAGAAATCTAGTTCAGGCACGATATCATTTAGAATTAGTGGCTACCATCGAGAAAACCATAGTTAGATTTACATATGAAGAACCATTGTATGAAAAGAATCTCTTCTCTTCGATATGAAGATGAAAATGTAAAATTCACCAAAAATTAAGTAGGTTCCTTCAATTTTGACAATCAAAATTACAAGATATTCCCTCAAAATAGATATGGGCCTTCAAGTTATCTTACTATTTCAAGATCATAAGAATTGCATTAAAAATTATTTGAACAAAAATCTCAACTTTAGTCATGAAAAATCATAAAAAAAAATCATCTAAAAATACCTAATAGTTTGAAGACATCGAGTTTGATTCTCACTACAATTATAGCTCCCCAAATTCCATGTGTATTGATAAATTGGGATTTCATATATCATATAATTGTGGTGAACTATCAATACAAATTCACCTCAAATCTTCCATGAATAACTCAACCCACCAAGGCTGCCAATTTGGCTGAGCATTTGAAGTGCTACTTAAGGTGTGGAGACATTTACAATATGGGAAAATGATATACATCCTCACCATGTTCTTCCTTTGGATACAAGCATCCAGAATGTGAAGCCTATATACTACAAAAGAAACATAACTTTATATAACAAATCACAGTGTAAAATTGATTTTATAGACAAAGTGTGAGGTAAAACTTCTTGTTCCAAAGGAATTTTACAAACCAGTATGGGGGGAGATGTTGTAGTGAAGCTTTAGAATTAAAAATAAAGATTTAAATCTAAAAAAAACAAAAAAACAAAAACAAAAAAGCCAATTACATTATTAAGTGCTGCTCTAGAGCTAACTATGTAGGAGATGTTGTAGTGAAGCATTAGCATAAAATTAATAATCAATAATAATAATATAATGTAGGCCTCAATTTAAAAAGTAAATAATAAGAAGCACAGTAATAAAAGTATGGGGGAGATGTTGAACAATTACATTTAAAATAATAAAATAATACTTATATTAACAAACTAAAAATTTGTAATGACAAAAAAATCTTTAAATAAAATATTTCAATTTTCACCTTAATTTTACACCAACTTTGAGAGTGATGTGTAATTTATTCAATTTTTATGTTGATTTGATATGTGGAATTTAGAAAATATTAATAACAAAAAAAATATCTCAAAAAAAGTCAATGTTCTTATAAATAAAATATCTCAATATGCACATTAAGTAAAATATTGCAATATCATATATATATATATATATATAGAGAGAGAGAGAGAGAGGAGAGAGAGAGAGAGAGAGAAGAGTATTGATTTATTAATAATTGATAGGTTTGTTTTCTATTCAAGGATGATGAAATTTATAACTCCTTCAATGATTCATGCTTAATATGAGGGAGTGTGTATTTGAAAAAATAACAATAACAAAAAAATAGTTAATTTGGACAATGTGGGTCATCAATAAAATATTGCAATGGCTATGTCAAGTAAAAAAATTCAATGTCAACCATGTATATATTATATAAAGTAAATGAATATATATATATATATATATTATAATATATATATATATATATAATTATATAATATATATATATATATTTCAAAATATTTTTTAATGTTTTTCTCAAGATGAAGGAGATGTGTAATTAACCCTAGAACTATCAAGTGCCAAGAGGAATCAAATGTCTCAAGGTGCAAACCTTTCTTCAAGTTTTGAATTCTAAAAGAGGTTTGCACCTCAAGATATTTGATCCCTCTCTATGCTTCCGAGATTTGGGGTTTACATGGATATATGTTGGTTAATAATAAAATTCCTTACAACATAAATATACAAGCATTATGGGATATGAAATTTTTAAGAATTTAAAAATAATATAATAAATTCATACGCAAAAGATGGAGTGTTATTTTTGTATGGTTGATGTGTTACCGTTAATTGGGTCTAAGCTTAGGTGATTAGGAGGAATGACTATTATTCTTTTCATTTTGTTTATTTCAACTTGTAAGTAACATGTTGAACTCTTTACCAAGCTATTACTGTTACTACAACAAACAACCAAGGTAATTAAAGTGTACAAGGAATGTTTTCTTACCCTAATCCCAAAGATCAACATTTCTACATTTGTCTCAAACATTGTACTAAACTTCCTAACTACCTTATTTTTTTATTTTTATGGGGTGAGTGGGTGAAGAGTTTTCAATCATAATGGAAGGGGAAAGTATTTTTGACTATTTTTTCTCTATATTTCATCATGTGCATGCAAGTTAGAGGATTGTCAAAGTTTCATGCATGACGACTTAAGCGAGAAGATTTAATGGATCCATTGTTTAAAAGTCTATCTACAGAAGCTAGGATGGCCTATGAATGGAAACTTAAGCTCTATGATTTCATGGATCTATTCCTTAATAGACAAGAAGAGGAAACAGGGGTTTGTTATGGAAATTTCCACAGGTAATGACCAAGCTTCTTTCATCTATTCCTTATATCTAGGGTGAGGGCCAAAATGGAGACTAAGATATGAATCATTGATTAGTTTCCAATTTAAATGCCTTTAGATCTAGGCATTAGTGATTTTTGCTAATTCGTTCATGCTTTCTTCAAGTTTCTCCATGGTAATAAAGGACAAGACGCTGGGAGGGACTCTTGGTAGTGAACAACCTAGACATTTTTCCACATGCATCTTAGATGATCTATATTTTTACCTTGAGCCTTTGATCTTCAAGGAAAGTTTATTAATTATTTTGTTCCTATAAATCAAAGTATATTCAAGTTATTCTAAGCATGCATGGAGAATAACTAATCATATTTGAGTATATTAGAGAATTTCTACGCATTTTTTGTCTTCCAAAACATATATAATTGGATTTGAGCTCATTTGCAGGAGTTTCATGATTTAGATATATCCTCTATGGTAGAGTCAAGTAGTTTGATCTTGAAAGATACCAAATGATAGTTAAATCTATTAAGGAATGTTATGTAGAATCTACGACTGCAGATAGAAGTATCTTCCCTAGGCCTAGTAGACTAACCTAGAACAACATAAAGACAAAGGCACTAATGTTTTCCTTAAAGTAAATAGCTAATGGGATGAAGCATACCAAGAATATTTTGTATGCTTCACTCCTTCCTTTGCTTGAATTCTCCAATCCTAGGTATGATCACTATTATTAGAACCTGCATCGTCAGATATCACAAGCCAACGATCCACGAAATCTATGTATCATCATATAATCACTTTATTCAATAGATCAACATGGTATTGAAATATATGAAACCATAATATCATATATAGGAAAAAAAATAAATATTTTCATTAATTGAAATGGAGTGAGTTACCACCAAAAATAGGTCTTGATCCTGTAAAAGATCTCCTCCAAGTTGAATTTTCCTTTCCTTGTCACAAAGTGCACCCCTAATAACCCTAATGCATGAAAATATATCTCTCACATCAACAACATAAGGGTAGAATCACTCTCCAAAATCTAACCCCTTGCCTATGGATGGTAGTAAATATATTGATGAAGGAGTTATTTCATGAATTCTTATCCTTTTACCAATTAGAGCTTGATATCTACTCTTGATGGGAGGATGAGATCAAGGGATAATGGATGAAAGATCCAACGTAGGATAGGATAGGATTTGAGACTTTTATCTGAGGTAAATGGTTACAACAGATCCTGGAAGCTTATGGAAGAAGAGGCTTCAGTATTCTCTTCTTTTTTTTTGAATTTCTAGAACCAACACAAGTGCATAGTGGAGCAACCTGTAGGTGATCAACGCAGGCCATAATGTTGTAACCTGGTAGTCAATCTTGTCTAGTAGGAGGCGAGGTAGTGTTGTTCCTTAATATGAATGAAACAAGGTGTTCTTAGGGAAAACCTCGGGAATTAGAATGATTCATTCTTAGGGCTTTGTGCAAGGATGATGAGAAGGAGGTCAAAGGATGTTGATTGATCCAATTGAAGGCTTATTGACCATATGTGGCAAAATGGCCTATAACAGATTCCCCCCTAAAGCGCAAAGTCAGAAATGATAGCTGATGATGGAAGATCTTTACCTCATGACAAGTCCGGATCAAGAGAAACCAACGAGATCATCATCTGTTACAATACATTTACATCATGATATCTTTGTTGAGGGAGGCATACCCATGCTCAAAAAATAAGCTAACATTACATGTACAATGATCAAAAGAAATGTCCACGGGTGATTTATGGTGTACCCATGACTAGATGAACGCCTATCTGAACATAGCTATCACACATAGTGATTTTGTATTACTCTTGAAATTGCAGCCTGAATGGATGAAACTATATCTAAGGTCTTTTATCTCGTTCAAAAAAGGAATTAATCTATCTCAATCCAGACTTATTTTCATTTACTTTAACGAGTTCAAAAAGACAAGTGCTCAGAAATATTTTCATATTTTGGGAGTCTGAAAATATTTGAAAGAGGACTCCAAGGGGTTCATTAAGTTTACAAAGTCCAAGAAATGTGATAAATTTGTACTCCTTGATCAAAATATTTTTCTCAAAACATGGCAAAATCCATCAAACAATTGTTGACCTGCTCAAAACATCACAAAAAAGGATTAAAAATACTTGTTTCATGGTAAAATTGGGTTGTAACTAAGTCAAAACATTAAATGTTAATAAAATAATGGAAGAAACAACCATAAATATCCAAAATGACTATTCATATTTGGAATTTCACATTTACCTTCAAGAGTGAGAGTTATGAGTAGTTCTTTCCATCGATCTTTTGCAGCTGATTACACTCAATCCGATGGATCATTTCAAGTGTCAACACTTCCAAGTAGGATATAATACCTTCCTCTTTCAATTCATTGTCCCATTTTATGATTTCATGCAAGTTTTAGGTATTTTTTAGGGCCCTGGGTTTCAAAAAATTTGGACTAGGAACAACGCAGGCCCAGGGAGTTGAAAATTGCATTGCACCTAAGTCAGGGTACACTACAGGTCGGAGTGAAATGCTCTGTCTCCTTCCTTGGGGGTGCGTTAGGTGAAAATCCAAAATTTGTTTTTCAGTTTCCCTTCAAAATTTCTAAGCGTTTTTGTATGGAAAGGATCTTAATGAGTCTCCCTTTGATGTTTCATGTCTTCATTTGCATAAAACGACTTTTATTTGTACAAAAATAGAACATCATTTAAATGCAACTAATGATCTTTCTACCATCTAGGAACTAAAATGGTTTGGATTGTTGAAATTATTATGGCTTCCTGGTATGTGGAAACAGATGGAGCTACTAGCATATATTGTTCATGCATGAGATGTTCAAGCACTGTAATTCTAATTTGGGGAACATCTTCTCAAGATCACAGTAGAGGAAATATATTTTCTGACTGATTTATCCAAGAGTGGTGCCCCCATATCTCTTTTAGGTTGGAGAAGAGGTGGAGAAACACTAAAATACTATATCATTACTTACTGCAAACCTCGATCCAAACCAACTAGAGATGGAAATATCATCATAAAAGATGTAAAATGTTTTCCCTTAAGAATGGTCTTGTTCATTATTTCAAGATTGGTGGGTATCTTAACACTTCATGTGGCTAGTAGACCATACATGCATTATGGTGTGGAGTGCCTAGAGCCAACAACCTTCAACTGGATTGAGGGATTATTGGTCAATATGAAAGAACAACTTACTAAAGCAAGAGAGGGAAAGTTGAAAAACTTTGGATACAGTTCCATATTAGTCTAGTTTTCCCTAGAATAGATTCCATTGCTACAACCTCAGTAGATTACGTTTGAGCCCATCGATACGACGGTACCACGGATGAGGAGGTGGATAGATCACATGTCCCAACATGTAGTTTTGTTGGCGATCAACTTCACGCTAGCCTTCTTTGGATGGATGTACAAACAATTCATTATGTTCAATGATTATTCGTATGCAGGAAAGGATTTCTACGACGAACTTGAGCTCGTGCTTCTAGAGGATGAGCGATGGGATGTTATAGGTAAGATATTTCGACCATTTGAATTTTTGAAAGTTTAAAAAAAAAAAATTGATGTTTATGACACTTAAACTATTGATTTTTCATGTAAATATTGGGCATGTTTGACTAATAGGTGCTTCATATCCTCGTCATTTAGGATAACGTCCATAAGTAGCAATTGAACCAACACATGTTGCTACAGTAGGATGGGATGCACTATAGGATCTAAATGTAGTCGACATCCTAACGAAGGTGGAGTGCCACATGGAGGAGTTGACTCATGGGATGGATGAGACCGTGATCGACCAAGTTCTGTTGCGAATTCAACAACACACCATTGGAGTTCCTAGCCATATTGGTCAGCTACTATGAAAGATAGCATGTGCAGTGGTTTGTTATCATGAGAACTTTGATTAGTCTACTTAGATATTTGCATATAGTTTTGTATATGGCCATGTGGCCATATGTGTCTCTGACACAAATTTTGTAAAACCAAACTTTCTATATATATATATAGTGTTTTCATCTTCCTATTATGATGATCAAGGTGGATGTTGGTGGCCACCCACCTATCCCATTTGGACCCCCGCAACTCTCTTTCGGTTTTTCAGTTTCCGTAATTGTAGCACAATTTACTATTTTTAGCAGTTTTTCGGGTCCTGACTTCCGGAGCCATTTTGAGGCCCTAAACGAGGTTTTTTGGGAAATTTGGGGGGCAACATTTGTCCATGGATCAATGTTTCCCTTCCCAAAGTGGTAGTTCTCGGATAGATCTTTCTAACGAGCTATCGTACGCGTCAAACGGAGATCGTATGCCAAAGTTACGACCCCAGGAAATTGATTTACCAATTTACCCAAAACAGGGCCCACAATTTGGCGTTTCATCTTCTATGGCTAGGTTTTGGAATGTGGAGGGTTTTCCATTGTTTCTCAATAATAAATAGGCCTTTGAGCCTCATTGTAACATAGTTCAGAACAGTTTAGAGGCATGTAGCTACCACATCTCTTCCCAAAGATAAGCTACAATCGCCCTAGCTGGTTTATTTTCAACTCTGCTTGTAAGCATATTGTAGTGTTTTCCATTAATGAAATGAAGTATTATTTTCGCTGCATCTTTGTGTATACAGGTATCTCTGTATTTTGTTTTGTTCCTGTTTAAATCTGGATCAGTGGTATCAGAACAGTTTGCTTTTCTCTATTTTTCTTTGCATGTCCCCAACAAGGTCGGGATATAAGGAGTTATGGCTTGAACTGGTCAAACCTTTGTGAGACCAGCCTCAAAAATCCCGACGGCCTCCCATGGCGGATGAGGAGAAAGACGAGGGGGCAGGAGATCCTATCAAAATCTTGCTCGAAGAATCCCTCGAGCGGCAAAGGAATGCGAATGAATTGGATAGCTTGCGCAAATCCCTTCAGCAAAGTACCCAGAGGTGACACGCATCAGCCTTCCAGCAGCTACTCTGAAACGCCATGCCTTTAAGGTACAGTTAATTTTAAATCCCCATCTTCCGAGGGTCAAAATAGATGCAGATGCCAAATAGATAAATGGGTTAAATATGTTAGAGGGTTAATTTTTTCTTGTTCAATGATTTCAAGTGGGAAAGATTGTTTCACTCTTCTAAAGCAGCCCCCCACATCAAGGACTGTGAGAAACCTACTGTGACCAAGGATGAAAGTAATCGGCTCACTATTCAAACCGCACCCACTTGGGATCATTCGAATGCCATCAACGGAGCATACTACCTTGTCAAAAAGCTATGAGGACAAAATACATCAAATGGACCACACTATGGCAGGGACGAGACCAAGATGTGCTGGAGTTCACAAACATTTTTCATACCCTTCGCACACAGTTGGGTATCAAAGATTTTGACCTACATCTGGTACTCAAATACCGTGGCTGCCTACACAGATACATATAGGAAGATATGGAGTTCTTGAACATCTCCTCACTCAGTACAGCATACCGATACGCTGTCAAAATCGAGCAAAAGTTCAAATAGAAGAAGCGAGACTTTGGATCTACGAATCAGAAGACCAAAGGACAAAGCCAAGGCGGGGTGACCCAAGGCAACCCGTCAAAGCTACAAGAAAAGAACAACACCAGGAAGCCGAAGAAGGACACAGGAAAGTGGTGTGAGTTCCACAAGAGTCCCACTCATAACACAAGTGAGTTTCAGACCAAGCAGTCGTTGGTGGCCGAGTTGAAGGCTTCCAAATTAAATGCATGTTCCAACCCTGTGCCTTAACCCGACAAGGGGAATGGCAAAGGGAAGCAGATCATTGATGTGGATCCCAGCGCTAATGTTTCCATCGCCAAGATCCAGAAGAACGAGCCCGAAGACCCAGAGGAGGGGGAGCATCTTTTCCACTCACAGATGTGGGTGAAGCATTCGCCGCTGCAATTCATTGTCGACAGTGGCAGCCAAAAGAACCTTGTTTCAACAGAGGTCATGAAGCAGTTGGGCCTACTGACTACACCACACCCACAGCCGTACAGTATCGGGTGGCTTCATGAAGGACGAGATCGTCGAAAAGTACCGTCCAATAGGACCGCCTTCCCTACAGCATCAAACCATTCACAGACGAGGTATTGTGTGATGTAACACCTCTGGATGTTTGTGATGTATTATTAGGGCAGCCATACTTGTGGAGGCAACATGTTGTGTATGAGTCAAGGCCTCGCGCTGTCATTATTTTTTTGGGTGATTCATTATACAGGATACCAGAGGTAGCCCCGTCTACCGCCACATCTTTGATCACTACTAAGAAAGGCAGCAAGCTCATATCATAGACTAGGAAATTTATTTTCTGTCTAGTTCGCTCCCAAAGTAAGGGGAAGATCGTTGCTACATCCATGACCCCCGTAGAGGGTTCCTCCACGCAGTAGCAGCAAAGGGATACGGTCATGATAGAACACAGGAACAACTTCTCCTCACTCATAGGGGTACCACATAAGTTTCAGGTGGGTGACAAAGTTTGGTTACATCTACAGAAAGAATGCCTTACAAGATCCCATCAAAAGCTCCGACTACTCCGACATGGTCCTTACACCAGTACCAAGGCTATGGGCAACAATGCTTTGGAGCACATCATTCCTACACTCCTTTGCTTGCACCAAGTGTTCAATGTGGACCGTCATCGACCATACTTCCCACCATTGCTGGACACATCAGAGATTGCAGGAGAAGTTCAATAGATGGAGGAACACAACGCAATGGGGACCATTGCTTCCTAAGGGGGGAGTAATGATCTAGGTGGATGTTGGTGGCCACCCACCTATCCCATTTGGACCCCCAAAACTGTTTCTTTCAGTTTTTTAGTTTCCGTAATTGTAGCACAATTTACTATTTTTAGCAGTTTTTTTGGGTCTTGAACTTTCGGAGCCATTTTGAGGCCCTAAACGAGGTTTTCTGGGAAATTTGCAGGCAATATGGGTCCATGGCCCGATGTTTCCCTTCCCAAAGTGGTAGTGCTCGGATAGATCTTTCTAACGAGCTATCGTACGCGTCAAACGAAGATCGTATGCCAAAGTTACAACCCCGAGAAATTGATGTACCAATTTACCCAAAACGGGGCCCACAATTTGGCATTTCATCTTCTAGGGCTAGGTTTTGGAGTGACAGGGTTTCCATTGTTTTTTCTCAATAATAAATAGGCTTTCCGAGCCTCATTGGTAACAACAGTTCAGAATAGTTTCAGAGGCAATGTAGCCGCCCACATCTCTTCTCAGAGATAATAGCCTACCATCGCCCTAGCTGGTTTATTTTCAACTCTGTTTGTAAGCATATTTCAGTGTTTTCCATTAATGAAATGAAGTATTATTTCCGCTGCATCTTTGTGTATATGGGTATCTCTGTATTTTTTTGTGTTCCTATTTAAATCCGAATCATATGCTTTCAATGATGTGATGTGCACTGAAATGTCTTTACATTCATTCGAAATGTCTATCTAAAACATGATTAGAAAGTGCATTAGTTAATGTATTTAGATTTCTATAAATGTGTTCATATTGTATAAAATTGAAATGTATTTCTAGAAGGAAAAACCTTAAAAACATACACAAGATGGTAATACTTCTAACTAAATAAATATTAGCAAGTTATAGTACCAAGTGTTATGAGTCAAGTCTGATGACTCAACAATGGATACCATGTGAAATAGCATCAGATAATAGCTTGACCACTATGCTATACTCAGTGATATTGTTGGTAGAGTGACCAATAAAAATCCCTTGTAAACTCACTCACTTGCCATTTGGAT
>APFE030587182.1:0-16325 GCA_000404065.3 Pinus taeda
TATCAAGGCATCATACTCCTTTTGCATCGCTTCTTTCCATTCATCATGAGAAGCAGCTTCTTTGAAGGAAGTTGGTTCAAAATCTGTAGACATATTCAGTTCACAGTCATAAGAAACATCCATATCAACAGGTGAATCAGAATCATCTACATCACCTCCATTTTGCCTGGTTGAATTTCTTGTTCCTGTCTTTCCAACCTCACCAAGATGAACACTTTCAAGTGTCTTTGTTAGCCATTTTGGAGGACCTTTCTGAGATGGCCGAGGCTGCTCAGTTGACTGAGTTAGGACTGAATCAAGATTGAGTCTCCCAATTCTGTCAATCACATCACTCAAAGTATCATCAATGGCTGGAGATTCATATGGGGGAGAGAGTGTTTCAGAAGAAGATTCCATATATTGATCCAGTATAGGAATCCACCCTTCAAGATGTGGAATTTGATTATCAAATTCTTGAAATGATTTTGCATGTTTGAATCTATCTAAGCGATCAAGATGCCACCGAACAACATTGCCACCTTTGGAAGATTCAAGAAATATTACATCTCTAGATACAACAAACTTCTTAATAAATTCATCATAGAGACAATATGCTTTGGAGGTATTTGAATACCCCAAGAAGATACACTTACAACTCCTTGCACTAAATCTGTTTCTTTGTTCCTTTGGTATCAAGGCATAACAGGTGGAACCAAAGACCCTGAGATGCTTTATCAAAGGAATGTGGCCATACCAAATTTCATAAGGAGTCTTGTTTCTAATAGCATTAGATGGACATATATTCTTTACATACACAACAAATAGAACTGCATTAGCCCAAAAAATCAATTTTACATTCTTGGAAAACATCATGGAACATACCATATTTAAGATTGTCCTGTTCAATCTTTTAGCTACTCTGTTCTATTGGGGATTATAAGGCACAATTGTTTGATGTTTGATCCCATGCTGGCGAATATAGTTTTCAAATTCATTTGAAGTGTATTATTTTCCATTATTAGTGCGAATAGAGCCAATATGAGAATGTGCATCATTTTCAATCCATGCATGAAATTTCTTGAATGTTTGAAAACATTAATTTTTTTCTTCAATAAATAAACCCAACACATTCTGGTGTAGTCATCAATAAATGCCATCATACATATATTTCCATTTATAGAAGGAACAAGCATTGGACCACATAAATATGAATGAATGAGTTCAATTTTTCTATGTGCTCTAGAATGTGAATCATTAAAACACTGTTTGCTATGCTTTCCTAGAATACAAGCATCACATTTCTTAAGTTTCCTAGGAACTGTAGGCAAACCAAGAACACCACTTTTCTTTAACAAGAAAAGGTTGTCATAGTTCAAGTGTCCAAATCTAGCATGCCATAAGAGACTTGATGGAAATGTACTTTCATCATAATGAGAACTATATGAGAAGTTTTGTGCACAAGCAAAGGTACCTTGCAACTTCAGAAGTCTTTCTTCTTCTATCCCTATCATGACAAGTGAGTGATCTAATTCTTTTCTGTCCTCAACCTTGCCATCAAACATATGAATGGAGTGTCCTTGCTGGTGAATGTGGACCAAGGACAACAAGTTTCTCCTAAGCTCCGGGAGATATAAAACATCATGTAGAAGAAAGTCTAGAGGACCAGGCAATTTGAGCCTAATTGTGCCAAGCCATGATGGCTTGAGTTTTGATTTGTCTACAAAGTATACTGTTCCATCAACATTCTCAGTAAATTCTTAAAAAAAATCTATTCTAAAGGTCATGTGGCAAATTTCTCCTGAATCAAGCAACCAATCATTTTTCCAAGAAGCAAGTGAATCATTAAACAAGTCTTCAGTTACTCCAATATTATAATGTGCCAAAACATAGTGAGAAAATTCAGGTGCTTTACCTTTCTCTATGTCATTGGTTTTACCTTTGGCTTGATTTATTTCTTGCTCAATTCTGTCCCAAGGAAACTTACATGTAGATTCATCATGTTCAACTCTATTACAACGTATGCAATGAAGATCAAAATTTTCTCCTTGAGAGTGTCTGCCCCCCTACCTCTGAAATTTATTCTTTCTCTTCCTCTTTGACCACCTCTTCCTTTGGAAGAATGTTGAGCATGATTATTCTCTCTGTGCAAAACACACAACTTCTTCAGAAGATTAAGGAGCTTTATTCTTTCCAAAATCCTTCTCTCTCTTAGCAAACTTCTTCTCAAGGGAGTCAAAGGTAATTTCCGTGAGGTTTCCACTTTCTTGCAATGACTCAAGATAATTTGAGTAAGTGGGCTATAGTGCCTTGACAAAAGCTATGAGAGGAATGTCTATTTGAAAACCAGTGGTTTTGATATCATGAATAATAGATCTTACTTATGATGCTAAAGAAAGAGGATCATCATTTTTCAATTCAAGACTAAACAATTTAATCATCAATTGGACAACTTCAAGTTCAGAGTGTGAGTCATAGAGTTCCTTCAACTTCTATAAGGCTTCAAAAGCATTTGAAAATGGTAAAATATGATGACTCACCTATTCATTTACAAATGTTGCAATCAAGGAACATGCCTTGCTATTCTTTTTTTTCTCAAATGACGATCTCCTTATCTGATGTGGGATTTGCAGGTTAATCATCTCCTTTTCCTACACAAACTCCTTTCCACAACACATTAAAAATGTGAGCGTGTTTAATCTTCCTTGACCATTCTGGATAGTTATATTTTCCAGAGAGGACTACTCCAACAATGGATATCAATGAATGAATCTTAAATACTATGTACTATGCAAAAAATATGCTTTGCTGCTAATATATAAAATTTGCACTCCTAGTGGTAAAAAAAATGAGTTATGGTGTAAAAAAAAATACACTTTGATATATAAGGCAAAGGTAATATTTGGTGTAGGTGTTATAAGGGGGAGGTTGTATATTGGGAGGGGATATATGGAAATGTGTAGATTATAATATTTTATCTAAAGAACAAGCTCCTGGGCCCAAGGGGCGGGGACAATCACTAATTCGTTGTGATTTACCTATAAACAAATTGAGTTCTTGTAACTTTACTATAAGCCCTCCTATTGAATGGATTGAATTAGTACATCTAATCTATACGATTTAGTTGGTTATTGCTAACATACAGATTCACTGTTTCACATACCATTCTTTCCAATGTGTATATGGTATGCAGGCTTGAATTCAAACAATGATCAATTTATGGGGACTTGGGAGGATGTGGGACTATTCAAGCTTCGGAGCAATGGGAGTGAAAATTGAGAGCGATGAGCGGTATTATGAAACAGTATTAGTGGTAGTTGTACTGCAGGGGAGAAGCTGATGGATCAAGGTTGATGGAGAGGGACGAGGGTGTTGTTGGAGAGCTTTTTCTGCGTAGTGGGGAGTCGACTTGTAAAATCACATTGGAGGCAACGTTAATATATAGTTGAGGTGAGTATACAGGAGCATGGAAGGGCGTTTTGAAGTGATTGGGAGCATAACGTATGTATGGCAACGTGGGGTTCCGTAGAGGTATCGACTGTGGTGGAGAGGAGGGGTATGGGAGCATTGTATGGAGGAGCATGGGATATAATGAACAGTGTAGAAACTAGGAAGAGCACACAACAAAATGAGAGCAAATTATTAAAAAAACGCAGTGGGAGTGCTCTATGAAGAAACAATTGTGTTGAACTAGAGTGCAGTGTGTAGGATGGACTGAGAGGCAGTGTGGTAATGTTAAATGTAGCGTTAAACAAAATTTAGAGGGAAACTTTCAATGGATATACCATAGTGGACCAAACCCAACAATGCAGGTCAAGACCAACCGTGCAGGTATAATGTATAGAAAGACAGAGTATGAGAAACCATCAGTGTAGCATAGGTGTATAGGATGAAGAGAAGCTGGCAGTTATGAAAAATAGGCAGAACAGGATGGAGTTACAAAGGCAGGAAAGCTAAAAAAATGGAGTTGGCTTTGATACCATGTTAGGCCAGGAGGCAACTCCACAATGTGAATTATTGTCTTTGCATTAAGATTTCTCATGGATGTATAGATGGAGGGAGAGGCTTTTGGGATTCACCTCCAAGTCTCTCTTCATATTCCTATTCTCCATTATTTATTATTTACTATTCACCCAATCCCAATGATTAGGTGTCAACAAGATCACTTGATATGTTCCAAACATACACAACAATTAATACATTCCGCATACACACACTATTATGAAGATATACATAGGACAATATGGACATTGCATAACATTACCCACATGCAATATATTATCAACATTCACAGAGTACTAGATAAACAACACATCCCTTAAACCTATAACCATATTTTGAACATACATGAGTAACCATCACTCATTCATATATTCGGCACATTAGTAGTATCAGGCACTTTAATTGGGCATACTAGCCATTCACTGTACAAGTAACTTGAAAAGTACTAATCTAAAATGAGGATGGGAAACTAAGTCAAGGATGGTAGCTATCCTCCTAATAGTAGAAGGGCTACAATTGGTCTTGTGCAGCTGTCACGCCCGAGCTAGATTCCAAGGCCGAAGAGGGATACTCGAAGGATGAAATAAAATCTGCCAATTGAAACCCCTTTTTTCCAATGTAAGATTCTTTTCCTTGACTCTATTTACCACCTACGCTGTCTCTTGATGGATACAGGGGTGAATCCCCAAAGTTTAACATGCACCAATGGTGTTAGAAGTAGTTTGAGTTTCGGTTCTCCATTTTATTTGATGCTCTTCAAATGTGCTTCTTTTGAACTTCCTTTTTGTCCAGTCCCTTAAATTCACTCCTCTTCTTCCCGTTCCTCGACTGCACTATTCCCTTTTTTTTGCTACCCGAATCACTTTTGGGTGGTTAGTTTCTAGCATGGTCTGATTCCCTTTTACCAATCAACACTGCCTTCTATTGGTTAGCCTTGTCATCCTTTTTTATATATGTCTATTGGCCAAGTCTTGTAGGCCAATCACCATACAACCACCTGCCACCTTGCTTGTTGTAACACCCCACCCCACATTTACCCACTTTGACTTCATGAGATGAGAGTTACTATTAATATGCACTTATGGAAAATGGGGTCCACATGTCTAGAACTGATTGCAAACACCTAGTGACACATAATCACATTGTTTTCAGCCTAACTTGACTCAAGTCTATTACCTTTTAGTTTAGTATCCTTAAATTTAACACAACTCTCTATTTTTGGTATTTTTTCGGGTCCTAAATTTTAGAGGCTATTTTAAGGGCATAAAAAAACATTTTCATGGAAAATAGAGACGCTGGAAAGTGCCAGAATCTACTTCTTAAATTAAATGCTTGACCTCCTCATCGAGATCTTCGAAACGAGGTATTATGATAGTCAAACAAAGATCGTATGCGAAATTTACGACCCTGAGAAGTTAGAGGTCCCAATTACTCATTTATACAAACACTACGTGTACATAACACTTATAGGTCATACATACATATATGTTCACTAATTCAATAAGATCACTAGAGAATCATCAAGAAGGCTCTATGCCCTCTCCATATAGCTGCAACAACACTTATTAGTCCATCCATTTATTAATTTATCAAAACATGACAATAGCGATAGAAGGTATACATCATCTAACAAATATAACCAACTAATAAACAACATATAAACCAAAAATAGCCATAAACATCAACATGATATCTAGAACAAGTGATCATAATTCATAATCGGAAAATACCTCATATTAACATATGAAAATACCAACCAGGTTAGGGACTTCCACGTACCACCCAACCATAGATTAGGCTGAACCAAATCTCTCTTTTAGCCAATCACCCCCGCGCCATATTCCAAGCATGAATGTGGGATCTCATGGAATAAATAAAAACAAAACCAAACCATGGCTTCTAGAGGCCAAACCACCTTAACCATTAACAACAGTGATTCCACCTCCATGGTCAGACATCACTAACACCAACCAGATCAATCTCTACCCAAGTTGTCCAGGCCTCTAGGAACTAACAACTCAATCCATAGTTGTCGTGGGGCTCTAGAGAATTTGTCTAACCTGACTCTAGGGACTAGTAACTCAACCCACCAAGGGCTCTAGAGCGTTTGTCCCAACCTAGGCTCTAAGACTAGTAACTGAACCCAAGTTGTCCAGGGCTCTAGAGCATTTGATCCAATGCAAAAAACCATGGCTATCTAGAAAATGGCAAGGCAAGGCTCAAATCACTGTCAATCTAGGCAATCCCCATGCCAATAACAACACATAACCATATAATCACATGCATATATCATGCATCCAAAAATCAACAAGGATATCATATATGCAACCTGTTACCTACAGGTAATCCTGTTGTAGCTGCTAATCTTGTGGTCTCCTTGTGCTTCCTTACTTCCTTTCCCTTGTTTTTCCAATCCCATTGAATACTAGTGTGCTCCAAGAATACTCTAAGCATGCTAGAGTGTAAGAGAGAGAGTGAATGAATTCAGAGAGCCAAAGAGTTACACAATAATTTGTCACTATCCTCATCTTAGTCCCTCTGCTGTGTCATGTGTCAAATAAACATGTTCATATCTTCCCACTCATGAAAGAAGATTAAGAAAATGCTCTTTGATGTTGAAAGTTGACCCTTATTCCCTAAGTTTCTGCCTCATCACGAGTAAGCCTTTAATATACATGACGATCCCCTGTTAAAAACAGTCTCATCACAACATCGTCGCAGGTGTACACATGTTTCCTGCGACGGTCGAATTTTAGGGTCCGGTGCGAGGCTGCCAACTATTTATTGTGATGATTGGTCTGCATGCATTGCCTCCTTGCAATGTCGTCGCTGAGACTTAGTCCACGACTAGCGATGATCTAGATTGGGCGAATTTGTTCAAATAGTCGGCCTTTTGGATGTCTCTAGAGCTAGTTATTGGGTCAGTTTGGGTCACCCTTCCTCCTCTGGGATGGTGGTTCCGTCTTTTGTGAAACCTCCCTTGGGGATAAGCTCCCTCTCCCTCATTTCATGGAGACTCCTTCTCCTATAAAATCACTCACCATTTCTATGATCTGCTAGTTCTTTTGGTTGGACAGTATTGCTGGTTCTTTTGAGTTTAGTAGATAGCTTTGGTGTGAGTGTGACAAGTGTGGGATTGCTAATAGTTTGGTAAGAGGTTGTGGAGTGCCTAAACCTTGCATAAAAGTTTGTAAGTGAGAGAGAGATTTTGTCTATTTGGGAGACCCATTCGAGAGTGAATGCTTGAAGAAACATACTGGTTGGACCCTCCAAGAAGGCTTACGATGTCAAGACTTGGTTGTAAGCTTTGCTCTTGATTCATTTTAATACAATCAATGAGGATTTCCCATATCTTGTGTACATTTACTTGATAGCTTATGATTTCTTGGCTTTATAAGTAAATAGATCATTGTTGTTCTCAGTTACGTGCTTTGTTTGTTTTCTTGTGGTGTTTCAGGTTGATTGCTCATTGAGGAGAAGGAAATGGAAGCTGGAGTAGCGCAACGAAACGTCATCAACCACCGGTTTGAGGTAGGCCTCCAACGATGACTATTTAAGGGAATTAATTGTTGTTTTGTCTTTGTTGTGACTAGACCCACTCTAGGGCTAGAGGGGTTGCCTCTATCCGTAGAGGGAACACTTTCCTACTTCACAAGTTGGCGACTCCGCTGGGGAGTCCTTTGTATGTTTTTTCTCTTGTTTTTTTTTGTTTGGTTTTGATTTAGTGTCTCTTGAATTTTGGGGTTAAAGCATCAGTCTTTTGGGTCACCTGGGTTAATCTGGGAAGTCCCCTTGTTGTCTGGAAGAATAGTTTGGTGTTTGTTTGGGAGTTTTCATTCATTTTCCGTCATTTTTAAGCTCGTCGCTGGAAAAATCTTGAAAGTCGCGACGACATCGCCCTATCTCTATTTTGTAAATCTGTGCATCGCTGAATCCTATCGTACAGTCGCGACGATTCCTGGAATCGGCATGTTGCGGAGGATAGGTGTACTCTCGCGACAACATCACTCTGTTGCTGTGACTATTGGCTGATCGTCACTAGTTGCTTTTTTTATACCCAGGACGATTCCTATGTAAGCATTTTTTACGACTTCACCTCCTGGATTCACTAGTCTTGTTTATCCCCTGTTGTCTTCCTCTTGCCCATCAGTTTGTTTTAATTGTTGTTGGTTAAAGGTATTGTCTCTTTGGTCTCATTGGGTGAATCTTGTGTTTTTAGGCCTTGTGACCTAGCTCTTTCAAGTTTTTGAATCATTTTTCTGGGTTGCTTGTCTATTTTAGGTTCATCCGCAACCGTCTTATTGATTTGCTTGAAGCTTTTTCATTGCTTGTTTCTTGCTGGTTGATTTTAGTGTCAACTATTGAACCAATTTTCGATGTTGATTCGATTTTTTCACTACCAAGCATAGATTACAATTGTTTGGATCAATCAGTTCACACTCACTTGTTTGTCTCTTTAAATTAAAAACGATCAAAATCAAAAGATTTCATTCATTTAGTATACGAAAGTGAAAGTACATTTACATTTCAAATTTTCATGTTTGAGAAATTGGAAAGCAAACTTTAAATCTATCATTAGTAGTATGGATGCACTGTAGGATTGATGTGTTAATGCATTATGTTTCTTAGCACTTGCATTTTCTTGTCTTGGTTTTGTCTTGGTTTGGGAATGAACTTTCTACCTTTCTATAAGTAGGAATTCATTGAAATGAAAGATGCTTTACTCATTCTAGTTGCATCCTAGGGTTTTTGATATACATACGGTAGGGCTTGGAAATTGAAAGGTAATTCAAGATCAACTCTAAAATGATCTGAATGAACTTAACAACGCATTGGAACAAAAGGCACATTATTTAGAGGTCTAGGCTAGAGACGTGCTCTGGCGTCGTTAAACCTAGTCACTATTTCTTTCACTTAAGGTTGGGTGATTCCTCCTTCTGTGACTCAATAGCCGCTAGTACAGACTTGTGCTCCCAGTACCATCGAGTATATGTTGGGAAACCCCACTAGGTTATCATCCTACATCTATAGGAAGTTGTGTCTGCTGCCCTACAAACCGTAACACACCGAACACCTCATTCGGGAAGATTGACTGCCGTACAGAAAGTCCCTCGTTTTCATTTGATCACCAAGGTGTATATGCAGTTTTATGGGTTGTTTGGTAAACCTTTTGCCTAGTTCTCCAGAGTAGTCACTTTTGTTCCTTTTCAGACTCCTTAAAATAAAAGGTCCATCTGAGCACTTGTCCTTTCAGGCTCATTAAATATTCGAAGGCGACTAGAGTCATATTTTGTCCTTTTCTCGACTCTATAAAAATGAAAAGGTCAAGTTCTGTTCCTGTGTCTTAAAATTTATTCGGCCATGTTTACATTTACCTGGTTAAATCTTGATTGCGTTTCAGTTTGCGTAGGTTTTTTTTCCTTGTTTATTTTTCCCTAGGGCTTTCGAGTTAAATCATCCTGGCGGAATCACCGATCCTATCTCCTGTACCAAGTGACAAAGGCTCTCCATCTTCTGCCACTTCTGAGGTACTAGTTGTTAGTGATACTCTTCCTATTATTCCGAGTATCCAATCGCTTAACTCTCGCACTCCGGAAGCTGAGTTTTACGATATTCATTGGAACCCTATTTGGGATCCTTCCGAAGAAGACTTTCCCGTTACTCCTTCTGGTGTTTCGGTCCCAATGTCTTCCTCTGACATGGATGAGATGAACCCCGTCTTTGGTGAAGAAACTCTTATGGCAAGTGGTGAAATCCCTAGACCTATGGAAAGTTACCTTTCCATGTCACCCCTCTTGGTATCACATTGCCTTTGCATTACCATGCTTTGGCTAATGCCATGAGTTATAGATCTCCCCTTACGAGTTCCATGTGGTCTCGTACCGTCACTCCGACCTTGGAGCCTTTTCCACCCCAGATTCACAATGTGACTGTCACATCTGTCCTGACTATTCCAACTATTTGTGTGGGTTCTTCGACCCCCGTTGTCAGTACCGTCACTGCATCTTCAGTCGTGACCACTATTGCTAGACCTTCAGTTGGTCCTACTAGTGGTGGTCCATCTGCATCGACATCTGGAGTTGTTAATTCCACCCATAGTGCCCCACCTTCTTCTCATTCCATTCCAGCAGGGGGGGCATATGACCAGTATTTGCAAGCTCTTCAGAATCCAAATCCGCAAAATCCATTTCATTATTATGATTCTCGCGGAGCCCATATTTATCACCCTGGACCCATCCCATCTCAGCCTGCGGTTGAGGTTTCGGTTCCGTTATCTGTTGCTTGGGGCTCGACCAGTTATCACGGTGGCTAAGCACAACCTTCAAATTCTTAAGGTCCACCCTATCTAGGTCAACCATCTTACGGACATCCGTATTATAGGCAACCTTATCCAGGGCTACCTGTTGGCCCACAAGGACAACCCTTACAGTGACAACCTTCGGCCTTCAGTGGTTCCTCTTTCACTTACTTCGGGCAACCTTCTGGCAACCTAGGACAACCTTACATCCAACAAGGTCAACCTAGTACCCAACAAGGTCATCTCTTTGGACAAGTAGTTCAGCCTCAAATCTAGCAAGGCCAACCCACTGTTCAGCCTGGCCCATCTTCTGGACACGTTGGTCAGCCTGAAAACCAACAAGGCCAACCAATTGTTCAGCTTGCTCAACCATTTGGTCAGTTAGGTCAACCTTCAGTTCTGCAAGTTCAACTGGTTACCCAGTAGGCTCAACCTTCTGGGTAAATGTGTTAACCCAGTCTCAACCAGGCCAACCTTCTAGCCAGATGGGTCAACCTCAGTTTTCGCAAGGACCTCCGTTTGGACCTGCTCAACCGGGTACTCAAACGCTCATTGCTTCTCAAGCTCCACCCGGTTTTCATACCCAATCTGGGCTCCAGATCCAATCTGGTCTTCAAATTCAAGTTGGCTTTCAAACCCAACCTGCTTATCAAATGCAGCCTAGTCCCCAGGCACAGTTTGGAGCCCGACCGCCGTATGGTTTCCAACAACCCCAAGGGCAACCTCAAATTGCCCCATATCAAAATTATCAACAACCACAGGTTAACCCTTATCAGAATTTTCAGTAACCATATGTTGCTCCTATTGGTCAGGTCGATAATCAGTGGGCTGTTGGTGGTTCAAACCATGGTCAAACATCCGGTTACAATTATAATCCCTATGGACAAAGTCCTTATGGGCCAAATCCATCCTAGCAAAATCAGTGGGGGTAACCAGAAACTGGATGGAATTCTAACCCTGTTTCTTACTTATGGTCTCATATGTCCTTCAACCCTCAATTCCCCTTTTTGGCGACGTTGGAATTACTGGATGTGTCCAAATTGACAAATGATCCCATTCTTCATAATCCGTATTGGCCACCGGTTCCAACTAAGATTCTCAGTGATTGTCCCAAATTCGACGGTGAGGCTGGAGAAGATCCCCAAGCTCATGTCATGACCTATCATCTCTGGTGTTCATATAATTCATGGCTTAACGATTCCATCTAGCTCCGTCTGTTCCAACGGAATCTCACTTGGCTTTGCTGCAAAATGGCATATTGAGCTAGCTCACGGAACTTTTTAGGACTTTAACTTGTTTTCTATGGAATTTTTAACTCATTTTCAGTTGTTGATTCGATATGAAACGGGCACACACCTCTTGACATATTTGAAACAGGACACGGATACACATATCTTCGATCATATCCATGAATGGGGGAGGTGTCGTCGTTTGATTAAGTTCTGGATCCCCGACTAGCTTCTGACTGACTAGTTTACAACCTCATTCGTCGGTTCGATAGCCTGGGACATTGCCATGGGGCATGTATAACTGAAGAGTAGGCTATTGCATGTGCTCAGTATCTTGACTTGGTTTAATTCTAGTCCAGTATGCTATATGATTATTTGCCTGATGCTCCACGACTCGAAACTTCCAATGCTCCGTCAACACCATCTGTTGACGGTGCCATCGGTTCCGTTAATGCGTTCTCCAAAAAATCTTCCGCGAACCCTGTGAAGCAAAAGTCTATTGCTCCAAATGAAAATGCTTCTCAGGCTTCACCCAATCCTAGTAAAAATTCCGAAATTAACGCCGTCCAGTCGACCGCGGCGAACAAAACTTCGAAAGGTAAGAAGGGAAAAGTAAATAATAAATATGATCAACCAAAGCAGGATCTGCCTAAGCCTCCGGTCGAGGAAGGTGCCAAGCGTAAGCCTAAGTATCCTTGTCTCATTTGCGATGAGGATCACTATACTAAAGACTGCCCTAGGCAGTCTGAAGTTAGTCGTTTGCTAAAAGGCACCTTGGGACTCACGCTGTGCTCAAAGAACCTTTTCCTTTGCAACAGACTAAAATGGTGGCTGATCCATCTCAATCCCCTTCCACCTTCGGCTCTCAAGTCTTTATGGCTGGGACAATTCCCATCCATATTAGTACATGATTAAAAGAATATCCTTAGCCCACCAGGAAGGAAACTGAGGTCCCCTCTAGTATTCCTTCATCTAGTACTGGTCTGCTCCATATCGAGCGACCTAATACTGAGTCAGTCATTAGACCTCCTCCCAAAGGAGTGCTTCGGAAGTCTTCCTACAACCCTAATGCTCATGCTGCACATCACTATAGCATCGTTGAGGACTTGGCCCAGGCTCCCTCGGCTATGTCTACATTAGAAGTCCTCCAGAGCTGTCCCTCCCAGAGGAAGTTGTTGCTATCAGCCATTGGTGGTAGTGACCCGGCCGACTCAGATTTGATCACTTTTGACCTGGATAATCATGTACCGAGACTGCCTCACCAAATTTCCTTCCTCATTTAGGTAATCATCAACTCTAAGAATATTCACTGCACTATTATTGATGAGGGTGCTTCCACTTACATTATGTCTGTGGCTTGTTGGAAGGCTATTGGTTCCCTAACCCTAAGTCAGTCTCCCAACACCTTGGAAGCCTTTGATGGGAGAGATTCCCGTCCTTATGGTATTCTCCCACGTCTGCCTATTACCCTGGAAGGGAAGACAGTTGAAGTTGAGGTCGAAGTTGTCGATGCGAGTTTAACTTACAACCTCCTCTTAGGACGAAGTTGGACATACGCCATGCGAGCAGTGGCTTCATCTCTATTTCGTGTCCTTAGTTTTCCCCATGAAGGGAAAATTATCACGGTAGACCTCTATTCCATATGAGAGTGTGGGTGCTGGAATTTTTAAAGATCTTGCCCTTATGGGTGTTTTTTTGCTCCCACCTCCTAACATCGCTCCCATCAATATGATATCTGTCTGTTTTGATCCTTGGGTCCTTCCTCCTGTTGCTCAGGTAGAATCTTGGGGCAATGTCATGCCATTTAGTCCTGCCGAGCTCAACTATGTCGAAATTGTTTCTGCATTGACTTCATCTTCTGAACCTGCTCCTTTGAGCAGGGTTCTCAACACGTATATTCAATCCCCTTGGCTCGGAGACAACGCTTCTTCAGATCCCTTACAGGAAATCTTTCCTTCTGATGAAGTGATCATCGAGACTATGTCTTTCGAGGAACCTCCTTGGTTTGATCATCACCATCGTTCCTTGTTTCTCCCTAGCCACGGGGCTATGATTACTTGTCTTGAGCAGTTTGCTTCCTGTGTCCTCTCCCAACCCCTTCAGACACCTATTCAAATCCATCAAGTTTTCTCTGAAGGTAATATTGGTAACATTATGCAAACCATGCATATCAACATCTCTGTTAAACCAGGGGTTGTCGAGCATATTCACAGCAGAGTAACATGTGCTCTGGAGGAAATTCAACTTTATACCAATCTTTTTAGAGAATTTCGTGATGTTTTTGCTTGGTCACACGGAGAGATGCTCGGCATTGATCCTAGCATCGTGGTGCATGAGATACCTATGTATCCGGGTGTTAAACCTATTCGATAGCTTCT
The DNA here is from genome assembly GCA_000404065.3 of Pinus taeda. Lineage (NCBI taxonomy): Eukaryota > Viridiplantae > Streptophyta > Pinopsida > Pinales > Pinaceae > Pinus > Pinus taeda. The sequence continues at coordinate 13,884 of APFE030587182.1, forward strand.
ACGCCCCGTGCACCCCTGAAAGGCTGCGACTATTAAAGCAGAAGTCGAAAAACTTCTTAAAGCAGGGTTTATTTACCCTATCCCACTCACAGATTGGGTTTCTAATATTGTCCCTGTGACCAAAAAACAGGGCACTATTAGGGTGTGTGTTGATTATCACGACATTAATCGTGCCTGTCCTAAAGATAACTACCCTACGCCTTTCATTGAACAACTCATTGATGATTGTGCTGGAAGTGAGATTTATTCATTTATGGACGGCTTTTCTGGTTATAACCAGATCAATATATCGCCAGTAGATCAACACAAAACCGCCTTCATCTGCCCGTGGGGTACCTTCGCCTATAAGAAGCTCCCTCTCGGTCTTAAAAATGCCGGTGCTACCTTCCAACGCGCAATGTCTTATGCATTCCATGATATTCGTCACATTGTGCAACCTTACGTGGATGACCTTCCGGCCCATTCAACAAAGCGCCATGACCGTCCAAATCATCTTCACGAAATTTTTCTTCGCTGTCGACACTATTGTATCCATCTTAATCTGCATAAATGTGCCTTTCGCATTGAATCTGACAGACTTCTTAGGTTTGTCGTCTCCAAAGCAGGCATCTGCCTAGATCCCCTCAAGGTTGAAGCCATTTTGAATCTTCCTCCTCCTGCTTCTTTGCAACAATTGCAGAGTTTGTAGGGTAAAGAAATTTTTTTACGCCGTTTTATTCCGAACTATGCTGAAGTTGCCAAAGGCTACATGAGGTTATTAAAGTGGGATACCTCCTTTGTCTGGGATGCCACTGCACAAGCATCATTCAAGCAACTGAAGGTGCTCCTTGTTTCTGCTCCATTGTTATGTCCGCCTGATTATCACCGCGACTATACTCTTTATTTGGCCGCCGCCGATAGCACCATCAGCATGGTTTTGGTTCAAGATGATGATGATGGTACCGAGCATGTTGTCTATTATCTTAGTCGTAATCTACTTGACACGGAAACCCGATATGCCTATGTTGAGATGCTGGCATTGGTGGCCGTTCATGCCGTCCAACGTTTCTGCCATTATATATTATTGCGTACAACGACGGTGATTTCTAACTGCAACCCGATGACGTACATCTTGTCACGTCAATTATTGGGGGGAAAATACTTGAAATGGATTGTCATCCTTCAAGAGTTTGACTTGGAGTTTACTACGGCCAAGTCTAAGAAATCCCTCGTCTTTGCTAAATTCCTCTGCTCGCTACCATCCGCTACCGCACCCTCTCGATCAGAGGACCATATTTTGGACGAGTCTCTGTTCTTGATTAGCACCCTCGATCCTTGGTATGGGGATATTATTGTCTACCTTCGGACATCCTCCTTTCGTCTTGGTTTGTCCAAGGATGCTCGGCGACATATTCGCCATAATTATCAACCTTATCGCATTATCAGGGACACCCTGTACCGTCTCGGTGTTGACTATGTTCTCCGCCATTGTCTGATGTTCGAGGAAGCCGAATGAATTTTGAATGACTGCCAGTCTGGCGCATATGGTGGTCATATGTCCGAGTATGCTACTGCTCAAAAGATCCTCCACGCTGGTTATTTTTCGCCATCTATTTTTAAGGATTTCATTCTCGCCGTCCGCTCTTCTCATGCGTGCCAAATCTACCAATGGAAGATGCGTGTGCCTCCTACTCCTCTACACCCTGTCATTACCGTCAGCCCTTTTGCCAAATGGGGCATTGATTATATGACCTATAACCCTCACTCGGCTGGGGGGCATGGGTATATCATCGTTGCCATTGACTATTTCATGAAATTGGCCGAGGCGATGCCTACATTATCTAATGACTGTAAGACAACGACTCAATTTTTATTCAACCATGTAATTTCTCAATTCGGAGTCCTTCAGGCTATTGTCATTGATCACGGTTCTCATTTCCGTAATCATATGATGACTGAGTTAACAACCCAGCTAGGCTTGCGTCATGATAGTTCGACATCGTACTATCTGTTGCGGGAAATTATCCCCTAAGGTTCTTGGGTGAAACCTTAGCAGACGGAAAATTATCTAAGTTAAGAAACACACACACACACAACCGTTTATGCTGTAAATAACTACTTCTAGGGTGAGAGGGGCATACCTGAGGTCCTACGTTTGGGTAGTTACTCAAGGGTGCAAACCTTTCTTCACGTCCCTTCCGCTCCTTGGTCCTGTAAAAACCACAATTCCACAAACTACAACAGTATATGGACAAGATTTTACATAAAAAATGATCTTTATGTTATATGAAAGATGAGTTAGTTACAAACTTATAAACATCTATTCAAGTATGAACTTCACATATAAATATCATTAACACAAATAAAGAAGCGTTTCGGGAACAGGACGTGTTTCTTTATTAGATAAATAAAACAATATGGAAAAAGAGCAATATCACCTGAATCCGCTTCTGCAGGCTCCAA
>APFE030587182.1:32171-60052 GCA_000404065.3 Pinus taeda
CTATAAGGTAGGAAACCAATTCATTCATTAAATTTTCACCTTTTAGTGAATGAATCTTCTAGAATAAGTAAATAAGTGTCAAAATAACATCATGTTTCATTAATTACATCAAGAGGAGTGAAAAATCACATCACAAGTCAAAACTGGTCAAACTGGTTGCATTTCCTGAGCTGAAGATGAAAATTTTGCCAAAAAAAACCCTGTGCGCTGCGCGCCTAAGCCCTATGCGTCGCGCGCCTTGCAACCTATTTTTTGGGGAACTTCTCGGCATCCAAATCAAGCTCACAATAGCTGGATAGAAATCCCTAGATGTCTGCTATCCAGCCCAAGTGGAATTTTGCAATTTGGAGCTCATTTGCCCCCTCAAAATGTCATTCTCCCAGAAGTACTTCCTGCTGGTGCAAAAGGTGGCAGAAAGGTGATTTTCATGGTGTTTTTGAGCCTTTTGGTCACCCAGAACTTAATGAAATGCTTTGGCAATAGCTGATCATGTATAAATCATCATGAAAAACACAAAAATGTAGAGTTTTCCTCCAGCAAGTGTACCAATCTTATGCGCACGCGTCGACGCGCTACACGTTGAGCCAAAAAACCTGTTTTTAGGACAAAATTTTCAAACTGAAAAAAAAATTCTCTGAATTTGCTCAAATTCGGAGTGAAGACCCTCTATCATGTATTGTGCCCCACCAATGAAGCCTCGGTCAAAATTTGGAGTGGATCGGCCTTTTTCCGCCGTTTTAGTGCTTTGCTCAATCGCCTCTTTAGGATCTTCATTTTTGCTTTGCAAACATGCATACGAGCCCAATAATGAGTTTTCGTATGACGAAGCATGTCCTTGTCTCTGTTTTCCTTCGCCAAAAATTTCTCCAAATGAGTGTTCACCCGGATGAGCATAGACTCTCGATCAATCGGTGTCAAATCACCGGGTCTCTTTCGGGCCAATTCTCTATCTTCCCGGATTTGCCGCAGCTCATAAAGTGTATGTTCATCTTCTAGTTGTTTGTTGTGCTGCTCCAAGTAGTTAATCACCCACTTAGCCATCTCCAATTTCTTTTGCAGCGAGTCATTCTCAGCCCTTTTCTCTCGGATGATCTCCTTTAGCTCCGAGCTAGGAGAGCTCGCATCAACATCAATGATATCTGTGTCCTGACCTCCTGAAGGACCCTCATCATACATGGGCCTCTTGCCCCTATCCTGGATCTGTACTTGTGATGAAGAAGAAGGCGAGACCCCTTCCACATGATGTGGAGATAATACTCGTTGTGCTGATGAAGTCAACGAGACCCCTTCCACCCCGGGTGGAGATAGTACTCGTCGTGTAGATGCAAATAAGGCCCTGTGGCCTCGCTGGTATGTCACATATGGAGGAGCATTTATATGCTCAGTCTCAGGAATGTTTGGCTGGTGTGAAGGCACTCCCTCCTCATGAACTATCTCGGGAGGCGGTTGTAGCGCTGAGAAGTAGTCACGGGAGATGAAATCCTCCCAAGTAATGCCCTGTTGTGTCAACTGATGCATCACTATGATTTTGATGAGTGCGTAATGATATATGCTCTTATGCTGATGTGTTGGGATCTTCCTTTGTACTAAAGTCACCATCCTCTCTATGTTGCGACACATGAAGTGCGGAATGTTCATCATACGTACCCTCGTGAAATGCATCAACAAACGGACATGGTACGCATAGAGACGCGAGAATCTTCCCTCGCAACTGAAATATCGAATGATGAGTTTCATCAATGGTGCAAACTCATCCCTCAGGAATCTGAAAGGAAAAACAGTGCTCAAGTGTCTCATATACCCGGGTTTGATGTATGGCTCATAGTAGAATCTGTCTAACTGCTGGCATTTGCTCCATTCCTCTCCTAAATTTGGTATCCCGGTGGCCTGAGCAATAGTCTCTAGTGACAAGGTGAAATTCACTCCGGCAAGGTTTACATGACCATCATGTAAATGTAGAACAAATAAACGGACTAGTTCTCGATGATGCTGAGTTTGTGAGAACATCTCACAGTATTGGAAACATGATTGGCGCTGAAAACAATCCATTGCAAGTGAGCAAGCTTGCAATTGAACCAAAGAAATAGGCTCCTCCCTGACATGTTGACCACCTTTGCCACTTTTGTGATACCTCTGTGGCACATTTGGCACATTTACCTCTGGTGTAGAATCATTGTCATACTCCTGCTCATAGACTGACTCGGTCTTTGACATGACTTTGAAAACAAGATAGTTGGAATATATATGTTGATGTATAAATTGTGTACAATTGACTGTAAATTGTTCTTTGCTCTAAAATGTTGTGACCAAGGGGACACAAATGCACAAGGGAATATTAGGAAAGGGAAAACATTAGGGAATTAGGGACTTTGGAAATAAAAACAAGGGAATTAGGGAAGGAAAGGGAAATGAAAATCTTGGATTTTGGGGTTTTGGGATGAATGTGTTTTTTAATAGAGGTGAGGGACTAGGATTTGAGGGATTATAGTGTAGGATTAATGAGGGAATTAATGGGGAAAAATAATGGTGAATTTGGGAATGGGAAACAAAGGGAAATGGGGAAAAAATCACACCTTGGTTACACTCTGTTTTTGAACCCTACAGCAATTTTTTACATTCAAACCCTACAGCACTGTTCATTGACAAAGGAGGGCTTTCCAACTTGGATTTCTAAGGCAAACATATCATGAACCCATCATATTAACCTTTAAACACCAAGCAAAAGTAATGGATATGAGCCTACCTGCAAATTTGTGCGGAGAGGAGGCGATTTGATGCTTTTCCAAACAAGTTTTGGGCTCCAAACCCAGTGTGCCGCACGCCTCACCCAATGCGCTGCGTGCTTGTATATTTACACTGTGGCTTTGTGCCCAGTGTGCCGCGCGCCTAGCCCAGTGTGTCGCGTGCCTGGAAACTGCTCCAACTTTCACTCAAACTCACAATTTCACCTTAGAACGGTGTTCTTCACTCTTGGCATGTAAAATGAGTCGAAAATGTAGTGAAATATCTTTATAAAGAGTCCCTTTTGATTTTTGCTTGGTCCATAACCCATTTTGTAATGTTTTGTCGTTGACACTTTTTCAGGATTAATGGACTTTTGACTTTTTGGTTTCCTCCTTAAATTTGGTTGAAATAATGATTTTCTTTGACAATTTTTTGCAGGGATAGCTATGATATGATCTGGGAAAGGAGACCAAGGCTGCGCCTGGACAATTCAAGAACTGAAATTTTTGAAAATTTATTACAAAAATGAGATGACGACTTATCTTCAAAACAGAGTTTTGAATAGAAGTCCTAAGCTATCTGTATAATGATAAAGATTATTGAGGTAACCACCTATCGAGGACATCCCTCTGGCCTGCTGGTCTTCTTAGACTTTGCAAAACAAAATTTACTCAACCCTAGACCTAATGGCCGAGAACCCTTGTCATGACCTAGAAATTTGACCTCTTGATTTTTGTGAACAGACCTGCACCAGCAGTGCCAAACATGAGGGGAATGAGTGACACAAACCATTCCGTAAGATTTATGGCATGCCTAACGAAATGCAACTGATCGAAACTGATGAGACACCTAAACATGAAATGCAAAAAAGAGCTTTGATCTCTGACAGAGGGATAACTAGACCGACTCTAACAAAAAGTATAATTGGTATGGTCAGCATTTCATTGGTATGGTTGGCATGGAGAGCTTTTGATTAAGATACTTGCTTTATAATTATTTGGCCATGTATTTTTAGTTGTTGAAATTACAAAGTGCTTACGTGTGCAAACAAGCCTGCACTAGTCTGTTTTTTCTTGTTGTTTGCACATTGTCGAGTAGATGCAGTACAGTATGCAGTGGAATGAGAAAGTTGACGAAGATGTAGATCTACAAAAGGATGCATAAATTGCAGAGAGAAAAGTCATGGACGACTCAACAAAATCTCATGAATTGAAGAAAGTTAATAACCACTTTGAAGTGGAGGTGATGAATCCAACAAATATGGTTGCTGATGATAAAGAGAAATCTACAATAACAATAAAATTTGATGATGGATATTTTCTTTATGAAAAAGAATTGCAGATTATATTTGAAAATAAGTTCATTGATAAATTGTTGTTTTCTTTAGACAACCAAGAGGTTAATGATCTACCCATCACGGTAGAAGGAGCATAAAATCATAATGAGATTCTTATCACAATAGCAGAGGCAGAAGAACATGAAGAAAAATCCATAGGAACAATTAAGGAAACAAGTCAGTTTAATTTGTTGAAATATATTATGATGCATTAATAAAACTTGTCATAAGAATGGCTTGAAAATTCTTTTGAACAAATTGATGCAAGTCTCAAAGCAGCATCTGTAGTTACATGCTTAATGGTGGATGCTCTTAGAAATGATAAAAATGGTGAATCAATGAATGATTCAGATGATATAGAAATGAAAACAGTGGTAGATACATCTGAAGAGGTTCATGTTTTTTTGATGCATTGGAGCCTAGAGGAAATCATATATTATTATGAACCGATGAGGCAACAATCAAGTGAACAAGAAATAGATGAATGTAAAGTGCAGCAATCCACTTATGAATCTAATGAAAAATTCGTAAGTATTGAAGACAAAACTATGTGTTGAGAACCTGATGGAGAATTGCAAATAGTGACAAGAAGACCACAGCCCAGTTGTATCATGCTATTAAATAGAAACAAATGAAGGAAGAAGTATTATTACTATTTAACATCAAGAAAGGTAAAAATGGAATTGTTAAGGTCAAATTGTAAGCCTGACTAAGACTCAGACCAACGGGCATGTTTTTTTTTTTTGATATTGTAGGAATTCCATTTCTCCATTAAGGGGGAGACTTGGAATTAATGGAGAAATGTAGAATTCTCTAGAATATTTTATTATTAGTTATTGTTTGTGATACATGTCTTAATTAGTTATTAGATCCTATTTTTGAGGAAGTTATTCCACTCCACAACAGACATGTAATCTTATATATGTATGAACTTTCTTGCTTATGAATAAAAGTTCTTTGTGTAGGCACTCTCCTGGTGAGTTATCCTCACCTAAGAGCTCATCATTTATTCCATGTTTGATCTTCCTTAATTTTAACTACCCAAGAATGACAGAGTAGACGATGAAACTCGGAGCGAACTAAGGAGCAAGAAAATATGTTTCACTTGCAAGGAACCATGTGATCCAAGACCGATGCTTAGGCAAAGGAAAAACCCATTTCATTGAAGTAGTCTCTGACGGCGAGGATGAAGACGAACCCACGCCAAAGGAGTAATTAGTTTGTTAAATTTTCAAAGGCCTTTGATATGACTACCTTTGACATCGTATTTTCAAGAGATTCCATCCTTTTGGGGTGTGAAGAACCTAAATATTGATTTTTAAAAGTTTATTATGAATTTATACTATTTATTTTCAATGTGCTTCACACTTTGGATTTTCACATTTTATCATCTCAATAATTATGAGAATTTATAACCAATTTTAAATTACAAATATAAAATAATGTAACATATAACAATATTGAAAGTTTATATTTATTAATGATTATAACAATAATGATTAATATTATTATTATTATTTTAAAATTAATATTGTATTTAAATAAAATGATTTTTTTTATATTTAATTGATAGAAATATGAAATATTCAATTATTATTTTAAGCCATACAAATAATAATAATAAATGTCAAATAGAAAAACGGAAGAGACTTTTATTCTAACACACGAATGGATGGGCCGCCAATGGGGTGACCAACATGCATTAGAGGGGGCCTTGGGATCCTCACTCTCAACCAGTTGTGCATCATGCATGATTTAATGCAAAATGATGGGGGAACTCCGCCTAACAATGGAAGTCTCGAGAGAGAGGAGGGATTTATTGTTTTCTCTAGAGGAGGAAGGTCTCAGTTTTTTTGTGGTATGCAATGAGAAAGAATGGTGAGTAGAAGGGTGACGGTTATGTTTACTCGTCAGGTCTTCAGTGAAAGACGAAAGGCCGAGGTGGTAAGCTTAAAAATGTTGTTATCAATCTACGTGTTTGGTTTTGTGTTCAAGAATTTGTTTAGGATCCAAGTGAGCCAGAAGCATAGGAGTTTGTGTGGGTAAATGTATGCTTCTTCTATGGTCTTTCGCATATTCACTTACCGTCTTCTCTCCTTCTATATCGGTGGCATTTTTCAATAGGAAAGTTTGGGTAACACTTTACCACCTAGACTGGTGTTTGTGGGTTGTATGTAATTGTTGTTATTGTCTGGGCTATTAGTCACGGGGGATGGTGGCTTTGTTGGGCCAAGCCAGTTGGCCGCAAGGTTAGGAAGTTTTTGCTCTGTGTAAGTTGTCATGGGTGTTACTGGGTTTGGGAAGTAGTTGGTATAATTTTCCTGGTGTCTACATCCCTTGTGAGAATAACTTTGAGTCTTCAATGTTTCAATTGTGAGCACATGTATCTCACTCTCGTGACAATAGTCCCAATCGATCCAGGGGTTGAGGTGGATTTGGGTATCGGGGGGAAGAGTAATCTAGCCTGTGTGTGTTATGAAAGTTGGAGTGTCAAGCTCGAAAGTCCCTTGTAGCTCGAGAGGCCCCCATTGTTGAATTGTGGGCAATATATTTTTTGGTCTTCGAGTTTATGTGTTTTTTAGGGGTTGAATTATCTCTATTGCATTGGGTGGTTTGGGGTGGTTTGGTATTGGTTGGTGTTATACAGTAATTTGTCACCGTCCTTGTTATCCCTTTTCCCGCACATTGGAGGACTTATTCCGGGACCTGAGAGAAGTGACATAACCTGAAAACACTTGCATTGTATCCCCTTGAGTATGTACTTCATATGCCCTGAAGACACCTTATGCAAAATACCCATAAAAATAGCCCTTTTTCCATTGGCGTGGTTCCACTGTGTAGCACTCATGCCAATGGGGGGAATCCTCCAAAGAGGGTGCGTCAGCTGGCGCTCTGTCTCAGAGTCGCACTCACGCGAGCCTAGTTGGGTAAAGTTTTTAACAAACCAACTTACGGAGGTTCTTCCTAACCTATTCGTGAACTGATTCCGTCTTGAGTAGGTTCAGTTTGGCTTCGAATCTCCTTAGAAGGGAAGTTGTTTGCCACCTTCTCATGGAAGCTTCTTAGTGATAAAGTCAACCCCATGAATATTGTGGAAATCCTAACTCCTTCTCCTCTATCTATAAAAGCTTGTTTTTTTGCCTTTGACAAGCTAGTTAGTAGTTCTAGTCTCCAAGTTCCAAATTCTAAGTCCTAAAGTCTGAGAATTGCTAAGCTCATGCTACAAGAAGCCTTCTTCATTCCCATAAGGCTAAATCTAAAGTGAGGAGATTCTCTTGTCCAAGTAACCAAGGAGAGAGGCTGTTCCCCATTCCCAACAAGCTTTTGCAAGGCATGTGCTACTGATCACCAGCCAAAGGAGGATTTGACGTTAGAACTATGGTTGTATTCTTCTTTGTTTATCCAATAATAATAGACGACTATCATTATGGTTCCACTCTTATTGTCTTTATAATGATGATTGAGTTATATCCTTTCTGACTGATATATAGTTGCATCTATTGGATTTTATGCTTGTGTTTGTGTCGTTCTTTGCATGTGCAGGTGTTTGTTCACGAGGATCGTGGGGATTGTGACCAGCCGGAGCAAAGGAACGGGGGCGATGACTCTTCTACAAGTACTAGCGTTGGAATCCAGGTAGGTTCTCATCATCGGTCTTTAATTTGCAATTAGGAACCTGCGTGTTAGCGTTGTTTGATTGTTGCTATACCCCATTTGGGCTAGTAGGGATCGCCTCTATCCGCAGAGGGGATTTACCTCCACAACAGTTGGGCAGTACCCACCTCTTGAATCCTAGAAGTCATGTAATCTCATGGTGGTTCGAGGGGGCTGTGTTGTATTGTGGTGAGCTTTAATGTCTACAGGAGTGTGGTTTTATTTTACCTGGTGGTATGCAGAAACAGAGAGGATGACCTTGTCGAGGGGGTGGACAACGAGGTCATATTGATAATAGAGGTGGCAGAGCTTCATCCTCGAGTGAGGCACATTCAACTAGCTTGGATAGGGAGGAGGAGCTAGCTCAGAACCCTGTGTTGCCTTATGGTCGTGTTGTTAAAGTCACCTCTTTGGACTCCATTGTTGAGCAACTGAGAAGGATCTAGGCCAACTTGGATATCCTCCGTGACCATAGGTATGAGGACTGTAATGAAAACATGGCCTACCGGAATGACATTATGTTCACTTAAGAGGAAATCGTGGAACAATTGGCAAACATCTGTTGAAGCCAGAGTAGAATACATGAACGTTTGTATGAGATTGAAGCTCGACTAAAGCATATTGAATCTCACCAGCATGACCAAAGGGAGAATCCAATGTATGCAGACATGCACCCACCATGGTTGCCACCCTGAAATGTATGTGTACGATGTGTTTTAGTTTTGTTAGATTTTTAGCTTGTAAAGTTGCAAAGCTCTCCAAAAATAAGGTGAAAATTGTTAAATCTTTTGGTTTATATTCCATATCTCATCGCCAACAAATCGAGCTGAAGTGAAGCAAGACAAGCTAATAACCATTTATATGTACTTGTTTTACCCTCAATAATATAATAAAAAAAACACACAGATGAATAAAATGTTAAAAAAAAAACATTTATTTAAATAAAAATGATTTTTTTAAACAACAAACATTTTTAAACAACCATATAACTAAACTAAAAAAATTCCTATATAACTAAACTAAAAAAATTCCTAGATCATTATTCCAATGTTAAAAAAAAAAAAAAAAAGAAGAGAAATTTATTTTGTACTCTCTTTCCTATATGGCAATAGTATCTAATTTACCTTATTATTGAAACGAATAATAATATTACATAAACTAAACTAAACTAAATAGAGATTGAATTTTTGCAATCATTGGAAATGGGCTTTATAACAAAATTGTTTTTTATTTTGATATATTTCTCTATATTGATATGACTTTTTTTATATAATGATATTAAATTTTTATTATATTATAGAATATATACATATGATGCTCATGCTCATGTTATGATAAATTGATGAGCGTTATAGTTGGCAATAATGTTGGAATAGAATTTTAAACTTGTTAATAATAACTATACGTTGTGCATGTTGTGGCATAATTTTCGTGGTTTACCAGGAAGTTTTATGGGTTGTGGGTGAAAATTTTACTATGAGTCCTTTGCTTTGGGGAGCCGGGTTTTTTTTTCTGTTATTCAAAACATGTGAATCCGCGATGCTCTTTCAATCTCTGTGGCCGAGTGTTACTATTTTTCTACATATGCACCCTTTTTCATATACTCTCTTACCTAATCTAGCTACCATTTTACGTGAACCGGCGGGCGGTATGGAGACATATACAATATGGCATCGTTTTAGTCACTGCAACATAAGATTAAGATTGGTTTTCTGTTTTTGTTTTTGTTTTTATTTATATTTGTATCTCTATCTGGGTGGCGAATTTATTGTCTTTTTATAACATAATTGATTTTATGTTTTTTTCTATATACTTCTCCAATTCCTACTTTTGCTATCATTATCATTATCATTTTTCATTTTCATTTTCTATGGTGTATTGTTCATGGTTCTACATTCCGCTACCTATGCTTCTCGATTTCCCATGGATCTATTCAGGTACGCCAATTAAGGGTTTGTAAAAAAACTATTTTAATGTAAAAACCCAAACTCTGATGTGAGTGTGGATTGTTCAACAGATATTTCTGTTTCCCGTGGATATGTTTTTATGATCATTTAGAAGCAGGACTTGGATATACGCATCTATGAAAGTGTATTTTATTTTCTGGTATAATAAATGAATTGATGAATGTGATGAGCATAATAGTTGGCAATAATGTTGTCAAGGAATTTCAAACTTGTTAATAACTGTAATATTAAATAGTAATAATATGGAATTTATGTTATTTTTGTAATGTAATTATATGGTATTATCTTATGATTAGTGTTTTGGATATCTGATGCAAGTTGATAAATATCACTAATGGTTAATAAATAATATATAGTTAAAATAGATGAAATCATAGGTTTATAAGTTAAGAGTCTCAAGTTATATAAAATTAAATCCATAAAAGAAATATTATGATTTAATTAAAACTCTTTTAAATATATAATATTGGTAATTATATATAGATAAATATTTAAATAAAAATAAAATAAATATATATATATATAGTTGGGCTCATCAATTTTATATAATAATTGAAAAAAATATTTATATATATTTACTATAACACACATTTATATAATCAATAAAATCAACGCATAAAAAAAATTAACTCTAACCTAGCTACATATCTATTTGCATTAATCTATAAATCTCACATCCTATCTTGCTAGTAATTTCATAGTTATTATTTACATGCCACATCTGATATAAAATTAAGTCACATCTAACTGACGGTTTTGGGGTACTAAAACCATAGTGGTTTTTTACCAAACCCCGCGATCCGTGCGATCCTTCACATGGTGTTTGCGTTACAGCTTACCTTGGAATTTATGGCTGGTTGTACGCGACCTCCTATCAACTGTTTCTGGGCATTAATTCCACTGGTCGTCACTTTTATTCGCTTTGGGATTATCCACTTACCAACACTTGGGTTCCCACCAGTGTTCCTGCTCATTTTCTCTTTGAGGTGGAGAGTCCTGGTGCTCTGCCTCTCGCCTGTTACCGATCTTGTTGTGTTTTTATCGTCCAGTCTCCATGCTTTGTGGCAAGCCACAGAGAGGTAATCTCGAGTCTCCTTTACTCGCAGAAATGGTGTGCGATGGGGGTTGTTCTCTGTTTGAGCCGAGGGTTGTCTCGATGCATGATATTGTGCCTTTCCACAATGGACAGGTGGGGCGTTCGGCTCTTCGACCACTGGACAATGGAGCCATTATTATCCTTGATACGAACTAGGTATTGTTTTATTTAAGTTATTGCATAAACTATCGATTCATTCATTTTTCACAAGCTTACTCTAGGTATCTTTAACCCTAGGGTCTTATCTCGTGCAGGTGTGGGATCCATGCGCACAGCTTGTAAAACTCAGGTAACACTTATACCTCTGAATTTCGCTCACTATTATTCCTGAGGTTGATTTATTAGCCAGGTCATAACACTTGTTTATGGTGGTTGCAGGTATGGCGCATTTCTAAACTAAAAGGGCGAGCCGTTCTATAAAATGGCCTAATGACGAAGCCTACTCACAACTCTGCAACTGGTACAGGGTGGAGCTTACTGTCATGGCCTTTGTTGGTCAATTGATTAATGCGGTCTTAGGACAGTTCCTATGGATTTCTTATAATTTAGGATTTAATTAGAAAATAGTTGAAGTCTTATGCAGCGATGTCGATAGGACTCACAGACGGTGAAGTTGGTTCCTTATGCAATTAAATCCTTCCTATTTTGACTGTTTGGAAGGGACCAAGAAGGGTTTGCTCCTAAATTATTTGTTGGGTTTACTGTATCGATTTACTTCACTGTTATCCTGAGTTGAACCATTATAGAACTGGGTTGTTATTTTTTTGGAAATACTTCTTCGTTTGAACTGAGTTCGTCGGATTGTAATTATGTTGTAACTTTTCGTAAATTTATATGGCATTTGTATATATAAACCCATTGTGGTACGAGAAGTTGTTGAGCTTGGGGGTTTTGATTGAGTATCGAGGGTATATATGCAGTGCATGATTTCTTTCCTTTAGATATTATACCAATTATGTCACTATGTTTCTCTTGCTTAAATTGTTGTATGTATATATATTCATGTTTAGTGTAACGAGAGTCCATGGATTAATTTTAAAAGCCAGGGTACCAGGGTGTGGATGAGTTCTTTGCGAACTCGTTAGTGGCTACAAACCCTAGGTTTACGAAGAGTCTGTACAGATAAGTTATATACTCCATCAAGACTATATAGGGTAATTTACTAAGTTATTTTCTTTCTTTGGTTACAGAAATTCCTATGTATGACAGAGGTCTGGTATTTATACCTATGTGTTGTTGCATGACATGTTTATCTTATATCATTTAATTGTTTATTTTAGCAGAAAGCTGATAAGTATTTATCTATTAGGAAAACATGCATAGTATCCTTGCTCTACCATCCTACTGAGAAACTAGCAATGGTTGTAAATAATAATTTAAATTAATTCATCTCCAAACTACCTACTTACAGTAAGCAGGTCATTCACTATAACAATGTTATTTCAATTCACAATAAACAATCATTGTTCTACTGATAATAATTATCATGATGATATCACTTATATGTATCTTGTTATGTATATGTTAAATAATCGGAAGATCTCACCACCCAGCCTCGGAACTATAAATTACGTCCAAGTTCCCCCTCGGAACTCTTCCACTTCTGCCAATACGGAACAGCTGGGTACCTTGGGCATTAGGACTCTGTCCAGCCTCAAGTCTTGTGCCCCATAGCGTGTTCCTCAACTTTCCTTCCCATTAGTTATATTTGCCAGCTCAAGGAAGAGTGTAGCACAATTCTCTGCCTTTTCCAACCCCCCAAGGTTCTGTACTCCTTTTCCTTGAAGGAAAAAAAATAAAACAAAATGGAGTAGTTGTAACTGCACTCAGAAGTTGGTTAAATTATTTCTTTTGATTCTTTTAACAATCTGGTCCAAAGTCTTTTAAATAATAATTAACAATATTTGTTCTGGCTATTTTAAGCCCAATAGTTTTAGTAGTTAGATGACATAAATGAAATTAAACTTGGGAAAAAAAAGAACAACTCATGAAATCTCATTGTATGTTACATTTACAGTGATTTAGTAGAGTGTTCAATTTTAATTTTTTGCTATGCAATGTCAAACTCTTGGGTTAAGGATTATTATAAATAAAAATTGAAACTAAAGGAATGTTTTTTGGCCTTTAGCTTATAAATATACATAAACATATGAAACCAACATATGACCTTACATTTTGTCAAAAGAAAAAAGAAACACTCTTAAAAGAAGGTTGGGCCATGGTCACTTAAACTTATGAATTAAAAACATATTATTTATAAACACAAAGGTAGAGCTAAACCCAATCACTTACATGGAATTATTCCTCTTCATATAGGGGATATCTCTGGATGGTCATCACTCCCATGATGTTCTACTTTTTCTCCTTCTTCATCTTTTGGAACCTAATTTGAATCATGGAGTGTTTGCCTTAGGGAGTAATATCTATTATTTAGTTGATGCAATTGTTATTTATTTTCTTTTAGAAGAGGTTTCTTTTTCTTTAGAATCAATTCAAACAGAAAGTTATTGTTTCCTTAGTGTGATAGTGAAACACTGGGGTTATGAATACTTTGTGTTCCTATTTCTCGACAATCTTCTCGACAATCTTCTCTTTAGTATGAGATGGGAAAATTCATTAGAATTAGTTTTGTTATCGCTTGTTAAATTATGATGCCTAACTTTCTCCTCTATATTTTTCACTCAATGTATAGTCTTAGCCTTATTCTTGCCCTTAGAACCCTGTCTAGCGCACTAATCCTGAGTGATTTTTCTCCTAGTAGTTTGTCATGTTTTAGCTTCTTGGTGGGCCCTGTGAACATCAACTAAGGAGTATTTTTAGGATTCATACTTATGTTGAAGTGAAAAAGCCTTGAAAAATCTTACTAATTCTGAAAATGCCAACTATAATATATTTGGCTATATGTTTTATTGAAATTAATTAAATTTAAGATGATTTTATTTAGATTATAGAAAATTTGGTGATTTTATTAAATTTGGGTAAATTGTTTTGGGGAAAAAAATAGTAAATCATTTTTTTTTACAAAGACATAAAATTAGTCAAATGGTGAAATTTAACTTTTAAAATATTTTATGTGTTTGACCATTAACCTTTGGCTTTAGCTAAGGTGAGTTGGCCTTGCATACTTCCATGGGAAACTAGTGTTATTTCCCTTCCATTTCCCTTTAGCCTTAAAAATGGAAATATGTACTTGATATACCATTGTTTCTCTTGTGTTGCCTCTCTTAACTATTGTTAGGTTCCTCTTTATTGGGTTTTGTTTCTTATTGCATATATATGAGGTAGTTGGAGTAGATATTATATGGTTTTTATCAATAATCACTAGTAGGAGAAAAGTGATTTTAAACACCTTTATAACGCATAAGCCATGATTGCTTTTTGAACTAGTGGAATAATGGTTATTTGAGATCTTATGTTGGCAGTGTGTCTTACCCTTAATTATACACTCACTTCACATGTTACTTTCATTTTCTTCATATCCAAAACTTTCTTGCATTAGGCTTCTACAATGAGTGTCATAACATGATGACCAATTTCCTCTCCAAAAACCTAATGAACGTCATCCTCTATGAATGAGAATATCATCCTTCATGAATGATCAGTGTCCTACATATAATCCCCTTGTTAGTGGTCATGAATAGTGATTAATATACTCCCTTTGTTGACCAGTGGTGTTATCATTGTCTACATTTTACCTCCAACATCTCATTTAGTTGTTAAATGAATTTAATTAATAATATTTAAAAATTTAAGATAACAAAAAAATCCAATAATTTTATAAATATAAACTAAATAACTTAATTATTTCACCATTATGTTATTATATTCCATGAGAATTGAAAGTGACCAATAAATTATATAATTATATACATGAGAATCGAAATTGCCCTGTAAAAATATTTTTAAATGTAATTTAACTTTTATATCTAAACTTTATTTTGTTTACTACAGAGGATATTTAATTACAAATATAGATAGTTATGAAATTCATTATCTATTTATAGTTTGTTTAATATAATTATTTAATAAAATGTATATTTTATCTTTTAATATTAATTATATTATAATAAATAAATAAAATATGTATATATATGATTCATAATATTACAATCATATATATAATTTATTTATAATATATTATTTATTTTTTTAAAAATTAATATTTTATAATCTTATACTATTTATTATATTATATATTAAATAATTATTCAATAAAAACTAATATTATTATTATATGGAGACTTGTTATTCAGAATAAGTTTTTAGAATTTTTTTTTAATAAAAATATATAGATGTCATAAGTTTAATAGTTTGAGAATATTTTCTATACGCACTTTAATGGAAGAAATTGAAATTTCCAAAACAATTTTTCTATTTCAAAACTTATTAAATGTGTTTATTCTTGGAAATTGAATTATGTGTATTGAATAATATCCCTCCTCAAAATATGTAATTATAACCTAAGTACCCTATTTGTGTGAAATTGTAGTGGTAGTGATTGCGGCCATGATTATGCATAATGCAAAATCCGTGAAACGAACCACTGTCATGTTATATTTTATAATTTGTGTTGTGCATGGTGGGCATCCTAGGCCCTGCTTTGTATTGTATAATGCATCATATGGACAGTACATCAAAACGAATGATGAGACACTATCAACAGGAATTTCAAAGTCAGGACCATATCCATGTTTAGTCTCGTTCGCTGCTTTACGAACATTTTTTTAGCTTATGCCATCATGACACTTGGCATGAATAAGAGAAACCAGATCGAATTCCTATTGTGGAATTAATGATTTTCTTGTGGATTCGTATATGAAGGCACTAGCAGTATAATGCCAAAGAGGCCAGAGAAAGCAGGAATGGTTTTAGAAAGAGCAGCGCTATGTGTCTTTGTGCATGGAAAGAAATAGAAACCATACATTCTTGAGAAAATCAATGCTTCTTGGGGGTGCCAATATCATGGACATATATTCTTTGTGTGGATAGAATTTTGACTATGCTAGATGCTACCAGCTATGAAGTTTAAGATATTGTTTATATGGTTTGGTACAATTTTATTACCAGCTTATGATAGGGTTTGAGATTTTTGTGTTTTTTGGGCAGTGATTGAGAGTATTTTAGAGTAATCTAGTATTTAGTAAGTACAATGGTTGACTCATATATTTTAGTACATCGAAGCATGTTCATAGAATGACTAGTAGTTCAATGATTACAAATAGGGAATTGATGGTGATCAAAAGTAATTGTAGCTTCAAGAGATCAAGTGAAAGTAAAGCTTAGTATGGATGGTTGTTCAATTAATTTGAAAGTTGTGGATTAATTGTTGGAGACATGGTAGTGGTAATTGAATTTGGGAGATCCATGATTCGGGAGTTTAGGAGTGGAACTCAAGAATTCAACTTGTCAACTACACAATTACAAATGTTATGAGATAGCTTGATGGAGTTCACTCTACATGATTTTGAAATTGATTAGAGAGATTAATGAAAACTTTGCCAAACACGATAGTGGTCTTCCAGTGAGGTTATGAGACAACTTATGGATGCTCTTTGGTAATTGAATTTGGGAGATCCATGATCTGAGAGTTCATGGGTGGAACTTGAGAATTCAACTTGTCAAATACACCTTTACAAAGGTTATGAGAGAGCTTGATGGAGATACACCATTAAGAGGGTTGTGAGATAGCTTGATGGAGTTCACTCTTGATTTGGATTTAAACAGGAATGCAACAAATTACAGGTATAACCATACATATAGAGATGCAACAGAAATAATACTTCATTTCATTACTATAAAATACTCAAATATGTTTACAAATGGAAATGGAAATAAACTAGCTAGGGCGATGGTAGCTTATATCTGAGAAGAGATGTGGCAGCTACATGCCACTGAACTGTGTTAAAATGAGGCTCGAAGGCCTGTTTATTGTTGAGAAACAATGGAAACCCCTAAACATCCAAAACCCTAACCCTAGAAGATGCAACGCCAAACTGTGGGCCCCGTTTGGGTAAATTGGTACATCAACTTCTTGGGGTCGTAACTTTGGCATACGATCTATGTTTGACGCGCACAATATCTCATTAGAAAGATCTATCCGAGAACTACAACTTTGGAAAGAAAGACATCGGTCCATGGACCCATGTTGCTCCTAGTTTTCTCGAAAAACATCGTTTAGGGCCTCAAAATGGCTCCGGAAGTTCAAGACCCGAAAAACTGCTAAAAATAGTAAATTGTGCTACAATTAAGGAAACTAAAAAGCTGAAAGAAACAATGGTGGGGGTCCAAGCGAACTTGGTAGGTGGCCACCAATATCCACCTAGATCATTCCTCCCCCATTAGGAAGCAATCGTCCCCATTGCGTTGACTTCCTCCATGAGATGAGGAAACTTCTGCTGAACTTGGTCCCTAGTGAGCCACTTGCCCTGGAGAAGGAGTCGGCCTACTTTGACAACTCGATACAATTGGATATTCTGTTGGCGAGTGTGTTTGATCTGTGTGTCCATGATCCGATCAGTTGCAGCTTGTTCCATGCAATTTGGATTTAACTATGTGGGTGTGAGTTGCTCTGCAATGTCGGATGTGTTTAGTAATGGTGAAAAGTATGGCCGAAGGCAAACCACATTGAACATTGGGTGCAAGCCAAGGAATGGGGGAATGTTGAGTTCAAATGCATTGTCTCCCACAGCCTTGGTAATGGTGTAAGGACCATATCGCAGTGGTCTGAGTTTCTAATAGGCTCCGGTAAGGCATTCATTTTCAAATGCGACCAGACTTTGTCACCCACCTAAAACTTGTGTGGCACCCGATGTTGATCATGTCGTTGCTTGTACTTGGCATTTGATTTCTCCAGAATGTCGTGGACCTACTGGAAAATATGTTGGATGTGCTCAATGAAGTTGTTTTCCTTATCTGTTTCGGACTAGACATGAGCTGAATTTGCGTGAGTAGCTGCAAATGGCATGGCCACATCAATGGGACATAGTGGTTGGAATCCCAAACCCACCTAAAAAGGGTTGTGGCTAGTCGAGCTGTGGAGAGCCCAATTGTCGCTGTGTTGAACATAGGGGAAGCTCTCATCCCATTTGCATGGATGCTTTGAGTTGTACATGTGCAGAATGTGTATGATCATCCTACTGACAACCTTTGTCTAGCCATCAGTTTGAGGATGGAAGGTTGTAGACTTAGTGAGTTTGGTGTCTAGCATCGACCAGAGACTACACCAAAATGTACTAAGGAACATGTTATCCCGATCTGAGATGATAGGTTGTGGGATCCAAAAGTGTACACACAATCATTAAAAGAAGAGTTTCGCAGTGGCTTCTACTGTAATATTCTTCTTTAAGGTCACCATAATGGCCATCTTCGAGAACCTATCGACGACCACAAAAACATGGTCATTTCCATGCTTAGTAGAAGGAAGGCCCAACATGTAATCCATGGAAATGGATTCCCATGGTCCACTAGCGGTAGGCTGCGGGGTATAGAGACCTTGCTTCTTGATGGTTGGTTTGGCGATGGCGCAGGCAGTGCATGATTTGATGTACTTCCCGACATCCTGTCGAAGATTCAGCCAATAGAAATACTTTTGCAGTACTGCCACCGTTTTCTCAACCCCGAAATGCCTAGCAACCACACTGTAGTGTGCTTCCCAAATCATCTTGCACACTCGCTTGAAGGAACACAAAGGTGACCTAGGTGGCATAACAAGGCATCTTGGAGGTGAAAATCTGGAATAGGCTGACCCTCCAAGAGTGTCTGGTATGTGTAGCCGAATTCTAGGTCGCTTTTGTAGAGAAGTGGCCAATCAGAAGTCTCATGCCCACAAAAGTTGAGCACAATGGTTAATGCCATGATCAGTGGTCGATTGATGCAATCTACAACATTATTGGTGTTGCCCTTCTTATACTTGATATTAAAATGGAACTGTTGCAAGTATGTGGACCACTTCAGAAGGTGATCATTCTGCAATTTCCCTTGGGTCTGTATGAATCGCAAGGGTCGGTGGTCTGTGTGGATGATTGTTTCCTTCCCCAAAATGTAATGCTTCTGTTGTTGGTAGGCCTACACAATGGAATACATCTCTTTGTCATAAGTTGGATACTTCCGGACTGTGTCTGAAAGTGTCTCACTGTGATATGCCACTGGATGCTTGTGTTGAGTAAGGATTGCCCCAATAGCATAGTCAGAGGCATCTGTCTCGACCTCAAATGGTTGTTGCAAGTCTGGTAACCTGAGCACTGGTGTCAAGCAGAGGCGATCTTTCAACTCTGTGAATGCCTTCTGTTGAAATTCAGACCAAAAGAATTTTGCTTTCTCTCCTCCCTTAGTGACTTGACTCAAGGGCCAAGTGATATGAGAAAATCCCAACATGAACATGCAGTAGAAGTTGGCAAGACCTAGAAAGTTGTGGAGCTCTGTCAGAGTGGTTGGAGATGGCCAATCCTGAATGACTTGGATCTTGGTTGGATCCACATGCACCCCCCGTTCATCAATAATTTATCCCAGATACTGAACCTGGGTCATGCGAAAATTGTGTTTCTCCAAATAGGCACATAGCTTGTGTTGCCGCAATGTTTGGAGAACTTGTCGAATGTGGTGGAGGTGCTCTTCCCAACTCTGGCTGAAGATCAGGATGTCATCCAAGTATACGACTACAAATGAGTTGGTGAATGACAACAAGATGTCATCCATTAGCCTCATAAAGGTTGCAGGAGCATTCGTCAATCATAAGGCATAACCAACCATTCGAAAAGGCCCTCCTTGGCTTTGAAGGCAGTCTTCCACACATCAGAGGGTTCGATTGGTACCTGTTGATATCCTGACTTCAAATCGATCTTGATGAAATATTTTTCCTCCTTCAGTTGGTCTGAGAGGTCATCAATCTGTGGAATCAGGTACCTATTACGGACAGTGATCTTGTTCAGCGCCCAATAGTCAATACAGAGTCTCCAAGTCCCATCCTTCTTCTGTACCAACACGATCGGACTCCCACAGGGTGATGAATTCAGACGGATGTGACCTTTCTGCAGCAACTCCTAAATCTGCGTCTTAATTTCATTGTTCTCTAGAATGGAGTGCCGATAGATTGGTCCATTGGGCAATGATGCACCTGGGGTCAGATCGATGGAATGCTTAACTTGACAGTGCAGAGGAACCCCTGTGAGGGAGGTGAAGATGTCCTCGTACTCCTCCACGACCTTGTCCATCTGTAGTTGTCGTGCGGAGGGGCCCTGTCTGGAGGCCATGGCCACAGTCTTCTTCTTTCCTTGAGGGTGTATCCTCAGGAAAAAAAATTCCCAATTTTGAAAATGAGCTCACTGTATTATTTTGCAGTAACCAAAGAGGTGGCGGTAGGAGGTGCTACCTCCGCTATCTTGTACAACTTATTTCCCAAAGTAACAATAACATCACGGGGCCTTGCTTCATACACAACATGTCGCTTCCACAAGTATGGTTGTCCTAATAATACATCACAAACATCAAGGGGAACAACGTCATACAATACCTCATATGTGAAGGGCTTGATGTTATATCGAAGGTGACATTGTTGGCTCATGTGAAGATCCCGTCCTTCGCGAAGCCACCTAATGGTGTATGGTTGTGGATGTGTTGTGGTCAGTAAGCCCAATCGCTTCACGACCTCTATCGAAATGAGGTTCTTTTAGCTCCCTGTCATCAAAAGATCATCTACATATACGACAAGATATAAAACTATTTTGCCAACTTTCTTGACAAATAAAGTTGCATAATCAAGATTATAATGTTTGAAATTGAGTTTCAAAAGATGCTCAGTTAGTTTTTCATACCAGGGTCGCGGAGCTTGTTTGAGGCCATACAAGGACTTCACAAGTTTGAATACTTTATGTTCATGTCCTTTCATAGAAAATCCTTTAGGCTAGGACATAAGAAGATTATGTTTTAGATCTCCATTCAAGAAAGTAGTTTTTACATCCATTTGATGAACTTTCCAACTGTTCTAAGCTGCTAAGGCAAAGAGTGTATGGATGGTAGCCCATTTTGCTATGGGGGCAAAAGTCTCCTCATAATCAACCCCTTCCTTATATGTAAAACCTTTTGCCACAAGCCTGGATTTGTGCTTGTCAAGTGAGCCATCAGCTTTATACTTGTTCTTGCAGACCCACTTGTAACCAATTGGTTTGGTTCCTAATGGAGGATCAACCAACTTCCAAGTGTCATTCTTTATGAGGGCATCACACGCCTTTTTCATTGCTTTTTTCAATTCATCATGAGAAGCAGCTTCTTTGAAGGAAGTTGGTTCAAAATCTGTAGACAAATTCAATTCACAATCATAAGAAACATCCATATCAACAGGTGAATTAGAGTCATCTACATCACCTCCATTTTGCCGGTTTGAATTTCTAGTTCCTATATTTCCAACCTCATCAGGATGAACACTTTCAAGTTTTTTTATTAGCCACATCTGGGAGTGGAAGAGATGCTCCTCCTCCTCTGGATCTTCGGGTTCCTCCTTCTGGATCTTCGTGGTGGCAACGGTGGTGTTGGGCTCCGCGTCAATAATCTGCTTCCCTTTGTCATTCCCCTTGTCGGGTTCTAACTAAGAGTCGAAACATGCATTTGGTTCTGAAACCCTTAGTTAGAAAACTAGTCACTGCTTGGCCCGACACTCACTTGTGTTGTGAGTGGAGCTCTTATGGAACTCACACCATTTTCCCGTGTCCTTTTTCAGCTTCACAACGTTGTTCTTTACTTGCAGCTTTGACAAGTTGTCTTGGGCTGCCTCGCCTTGGATTTGTCCTTTGTTTTGTGATTTGGGGGCACCTTTCCCTTGCTTCGGATTCGGAGATCCAAAGTCTCACTTCTTCTGTTTAAACTTTTCCTTGATCTTGATGGCATATTGGTATGTCATGCCAAGCGAGGAGATGTTCAGCAATTTTATTTCTTCCTGGATGTACCTATGAAGGCAGCCGCGATATTTGAGTACCAAACGCTGCTCTGAATTCTTGATAGCCAACTTTGTGCGAAGGGTATGGAAAATATTGGTAAACTCCAGCACGTCTTGGTCCCTTCCCTACCGCAATGTGGTTCACTTTATGTATTGATCTTCATAGCTTCCGACAGGGTAGTACTGCTCCTTGATGGCAGTGCGGAATGAATTCCAAGTGGGTGCGACTGAAAACAATGAGATCGTACTTTCATCCTTCTGCTCGCAGTAGGTTTCCCACTAGTCCTTGACGTGGGGGGCGGCTTTGAGAAGAGCGAAAGTAATCTTTTCCCGGCCAAAAAATCCATGAACAGAAAAATACCCTTCTAGCATATTTAACCATTTATCTGTGGCATTTGCATCTATCTGACCCTCAAATATGGGAATGTCAAAGTTAACTTGTACCTTAAAGGGCATGGCGCTTCTAGAGTCGCTGTTGGAAGTAGATGTGTCGCCCCTGTGTAGCCACTAAAGGATCTGGGCAAAGTTATCCATCATCGTGTCCCTTTGTCACTCGAGGGCCTCTTCAAGCAAGATTTGATAGGATCTCCTACCCCCTCATCTTTCTTTTCATCCGCCATGGGAGGCTGTCGGGTTTTGCAAGGTTGGTCTTGCAAAGGTTCAACCAGTTCAAGCCCTAACTCCTTATATCCCAACCTCGTTGAGGACATGCAAAGAAAGACAAAGAAAGAGCAAACCGATCTGATACCACTGATCTGGATTTAAAAAGGAACACAACAAATTACATATATAACTATACATATAGAGATGCAGCATAAATAATACTTCATTTCATTACTGTAAAATACTGAAATATGCTTACAACAAAAATGGAAATAAACTAGCTAGGGCGATAGTAGCTTATCTCTGAGAAGAGATATGGTG
Source organism: Pinus taeda (assembly GCA_000404065.3). Taxonomy (NCBI): domain Eukaryota; kingdom Viridiplantae; phylum Streptophyta; class Pinopsida; order Pinales; family Pinaceae; genus Pinus; species Pinus taeda. The sequence continues at coordinate 54,800 of APFE030587182.1, forward strand.
GCTACATGCCACTAAATTGTGTTATAATGAAGCTCGAAGACCTATTTATTGTTGAGAAACAATGGAAAACCCTAAACATCCAAAAACTTAACCCTAGAAGATGAAACGCCAAATTGTTGGCCCCGTTTGGGTAAATTGGTACATCAACTTCCCGAGGTCGTAACTTTGGCATACAATCTCTGTTTGATGCACACAATATCTCGTTAGAAAGATCTATTAGAGAACTACAACTTTGGAAAGAGAAACATTGGTTAATGGAACCATGTTGCTCCATGTTTTCCCAAAAAACGTCGTTTAGAGCCTCAAAACGGCTCCGGGAGTTCAAAACCCAAAAACTGCTAAAAATATTAAGCTGTGCTACAATTAAGGAAACTAAAACGCTGAAAGAAACAATGTTGGGGGTCGAAGTGGACTTGGTGGGTGGCCACCAATATCCACCTAGATCAACTTTGCAAGATTTTGAAAATGATTAAGAGATTGTTGAAGAGTTTTCTAGACAAGAAGATCAACGACAAGTACTCATTAAAGAAGGGTGCTCGAGATTTAAATTCTACTTGTCATGTACATATTGAATGATATTCCTCATTATAAAATACACTTGTTACATTAATTTTTTATTGTTATTTAGTTGGATTTGAAAGATTTAATCCAACTAAAATGACTCTTACGTTAGTGCTTAGTTGAGATATTTTTTCAACTAGTTGATTATATGGTTAAAATATTATTTCTTTACCATCTAAATCATATAATTTTATATCACAATTTTTTATTTTTTTATTTTTAAATGTGGTTCATGGGCATTGGGTGTTTGCTACATCCACGAAAGCATCAAGGAGATTCGACTGCGTAACATCCTTATTGAAGAGGTACTTAGCAATAGGAACTCAACCAATTAAAATATCCCTCGAGACTAGATAATTTTATGAACGTAATATATCACATATTTAAGTAGATATTATATTAAATGTTTACAACGATAAACTTTTATATATTTTTGAAATAATTTTATTTTTTTATATCATATTAAATTTATAACTTAAATAATAATCTTTAATATCTTAAATAAAAGAAATTAAAAATTTTAATAATTTAAAATTGGAAGGCATTACTCAAGAGTGAAAGAGGTAATCAACACCAAATTAGTTATAAACCTTATTAACTATTAGTCTTTAAATAAAAAAGAAGTATACAACTAATGAATATTTTTCTTTTTCTATTTCTAATTATTTCTTTAATAAATATTTATTTTATTAAATATTTATGTTGGACACCTAATCCTCAATGGGTTAGTGTGGAAGCCAAACGGACAAAAGCAGTCCAAGAGACCTTCGGATGTGAATCCCAACGGTCACCATATTGTACTATAAATGTATATCAATTGTTAATAAAAATTGTATTGCATGCTTTATCTTTCACATTTTTTCTCGCTCCCCATGTGTGTTTAACATGGTATCAGAGCCATGATGTGTGGCCTGTGTAGTTTTCTTTCTCAGGGTTTACCTTTTAGTTTAAAAAAAAAAAATAAGATGTTGTTATTCCCTGAACAACTAGTCTGAGCTGTCTTGAATAGCGCTGGCCTAGCCTTCATTAAATGCGCTCTGTCTGCCACACCTGTGCTGCTCTGACATATTCTATTTGTAATTTCTGCATATGCTCAGACACCAAAACGTTTCACTGACCATCCGTTTAAAAGCGTTGAGTGCCTTGCCTGGACGCTGGTATGCACTGTTTAACGCATGGCATTCCTTGTTTTTAACGCCTGACAGTTGAATTGTGCGTTTGAATTTGGAATTGCCGCATACAACAACACTCTTGCTCTGTCCACCGTTACCAGAATTGTGTGTTTGAGGAAGGACCGTTAACAGAATTATGAGCGTCGTGGTAAAGCTGTCATCCAAGTAATTAGAAATTAAATGTTTGAGCTCTTCGATAAGCCTTTCAGCGCGCTCACGATATGCAGGTGCTCCACTGATATGAGTCCAGAGACTGTATGAAATCATCGCTCCACTGATGCGAGCTCAATTTCACGCTGATATGGTAATGATATAGACGCTGCTTGATACGCTTTGAAAATGCATTCTTGAGAGTCGTGACATAGCAGAAGAAGTAATTTATTATGATTCCTGTAAGAAGAGGGAGCTTATTGGTCGAGTTCTAAACGAGGAATCGATTTTCCTGTCACCACAAGGATCGTGAGCTACCTTTGCAGGCTATACTTGCTATTTCTTCACAGGAGGTTGACGCTATTTGTTAAATGGGCGGTATACCATTGTCTGAATAGTGTGGGTATTGTGGGAGTATTATTTTCTTATGGGACAAGTCATTCCAGACTCCCACGATTTGCCTTGTGGGATGTGTCTGCATTCATCACCTAGTTGAAGACCGCATCAGGGAGTTCATTCACAGAAGAGTGGGATTTATCATCAAGAACAAGCTATTGTTTATTTCTGCGCTCATAATTTTATATATACCAGATGTAAAAGTTTCCAGCCTGCTCAAGGGAACTCATATCTCTAGTCAATCGTTGTTTGGAAATCACTGTGCATAGGGAATACATTTCTTAGTACATATTGGTCGTCTAATAGCCGGTATCCATCTTCAACTTCACTGCTGTACTGAAGACTGCTCTGCTGGTGTTTTTTTGATTGCAGCCCTCTCTATGGATAACTCTGATTTTGAGCCCCTTCAAAGCTCAATGGTATCAGGGATCTTTTGTTCTCGATAGTTTGAACTTGTGAAAATGGAGAACTGCGTGTATTCTGCCTCCTCTCCTGTAATATGGATTTCTTTTGCCTCTGTCTTGTATTTCATCAATGTGATATCTTTATCACTTTGCATGAAATTGCAAGCTGACTGCAGCTTTGCGAAGAGATATTAGTTTGTGGCAGGAATGTGTTGTTTGAGTATATATGTTTTGGCAACAGCTGTCATTATCTATTGAAGGCCCAAGAGAACAGAATCGGAGGAATAAGTTAGAGTCATAGAATATAGAATTCCAAATTTATGTTGTGAAGTTGAATATAACCATATGTTTTTCAAGAGATTATTATTTCCATGGTAGCCGAACAAAGCTTAGTTTGAGTGGATGTTCTAATGAAGGTTTCCTCAAAAAAGCAATCTCGGGAAATTCAACATTTGAAATTGAATGGGCGCCGAATGACACAAATCTTTATTCAAAGCAGGTCGGTGGTGGTTTTCAAGAGACGGACGGGGTGCTCAATCAACCAAATGACAAGTAGGTAAGCTTTTCCATAATCTTATGTTGCAGATGGAGATGATTATAAATAGAAAAGAATGGAATAAATAATTAAATTCTGCAGTCAGCGGAAACTTTTTCGATTATTATAAAATTCACTTTGAGTTGAGATCTTGCTCTGATTTTAAGACTGTCGGTCCTCGGTTTGTCGGACGAGTGGGTATTTTTAGCAGCCTTTGAAGATAGAAATCCTTCCGGAGAGCCTATTACTTGTTTATTCTCATCTCTAAAAGCATCTTCCATATCAGATGAGATGCACTTTTCTTTTAGCCAGGCCTAACCCTGCGTCACTTTTCCTCATTGTTTCACTATTTTTTGAGGATTAAAAATGGCTCCAATTAGTGCAATATTAGAGTTATTGGACAATCTAATACTCTCTACTATGAATAGTACAGTCAAAATCAGCAAGGATTTTCTCTCAGAAATTCAGACATGTCTACAAAATGCACAGGAAAAGATTGATTTTTTGCAGCTTGAATCACAACTACAACAAGAAGAGCTACATCAAAATAGACATCATTCTGAACCTGTTTTTGTTCAGAACATTGAAACAACCACCCATCAGCAGCATGTTACAGTTCATTCAGATTTAGTACCAAACAAAGCAGCAAGGTTACATGCAGATGCAGAAGTTCAATCTGCACTTCCCAAGCCCATCATCAGACCTTGGGAACAGCTTGTCCACAAGAAGCACAGAACTGGTCTTGGATATGACAAAGACTTGTCCTTTCATATTCCAAACTACGCCAAGCCCATTCAGTTTCAGAGTGCTGGATTCATTTATGACAGTTCACCTCCTCCTCATGTCAGTTCAGCTTCAGCTGTTCCAGACTCTGCCCCTCTTCCACAGCAACAACAACAGCAACAGAATGTGAAATGCCAACACTCTGACTGAGTTGGCCATTTGAAAGATCATTGTTTTGATCTTCATCCATGTAAGCACTGTCATAAAACCAGTCATTCTTCAAATAGATGCTTCAGAAACAAACATACTGCAAGAACAAAGATTCATCTAGGATGGATCGCTTCTTGGCAATGGGCATCAACAGCCAAGAATATATTCCAAACACATGTCAGAACTTGTTCCAAAATATTGAAAAGTCTTGCAGTTGAGTTTTCTCCATCTTCTCACCTTGTATCTGACGGGGGGGAAATGATGGTCATCTACAAGCTTCAAAGCCACATCAAGCAAGCCTGAGCAACAACCTGCCGCACCAGTTTCAGAGTTGTAGGATGCCCATGAACATGCCTTCAGTGGGCAATCTGGGACACTTCCTCTAGCAGAAGACTTCAGCGTCTTGCCAGATTTGGAAGAGTTCTGGGAACAAAATTGAGAACACTTCCTCTAGCAGAAGACTCCAGCTTCTTGCCAGCTTTGGAAGAGTTCCAGGAATTGCATTAAGCATTCCAGAGTTGTTGGTCATCCTTAAACCATCTTGAGACTTCCCTTTTCAGGTTGAAGTTTTACCTTTTATGCGGGGTGAGACCTCCCTTTTATGGTTGAAGGTTTCCCTCTTTAAAACAATATGATCACTTCCTCTAGCAGAAAACTTCATTTTCTTGCCAGTTTTGGAAGAGTTCCGGGAACTGCACTAAGCGTTCCAGTGTTGGTGGCCATCCTTAAACCACCGCCCTTTATACCAACATTTCAGAGAGCACATTTAGCCTAATGCTGCCATGCATATTTGCACATTTTGTATTACAGCGCTCTTCTTGGACTCATACATAACCCTTCGGATTAAGGGGGGGAATGTTGGACACCTAATCCTCAATGGGTTAGTGTGGAAGCCGAACGGACAAAAGCAGTCCAAGAGACCTTGGGATGTGAATCCCAACGGTCACCATATTGTACTATAAATGTATATCAATTGTTAATAAAAATTGTATTGCATGATTTATCTTTCATATTTTCTCTCGCTCCCCATGTGTGTTTAACAATTTATTATAATAAAACCAAAAAGTTTAAAAAATACAACTTAAAATAAATTTATAATTTA